>CM049398.1:935000-937500 GCA_026929865.2 Hyperoplus lanceolatus
CGATGCAAGGTGCGATTTTTAAAAAAAGAAAAGAAAAAAGGGTGACGTTTTTATTCATGAAACATTTGGAAACTAAACTTGCAAGAATTAAATCTCCCACACAGTAACATTCAAAGTATGATTCAGTGTTTCCCCCACGTTCACACAGCAGCGGCGCGCCACCGCTGCTATATTTTCTCCGCCGCTATTAAAATCCTCCTCCTCCTCATTATTATTCTACTTTTTTTCTTTCTTTTTTTTTTGGTACGTATGCCTAGCTCATTTTAGAAACGGGGCAATGCCAAACATAAACGCTGTCCATGCGTCGGAGGTGAATGTAACTTACTCGGCGGAAAACAGAAACTAACGGAGGGGATCGGCTCACTGTAGAGTCCCTTTAGTCGCGCTGTCAGTTTTCCGTCAGGGCTCTGTGTATCCGGGCTCGAGACATACACACAGATCGCGGAACATTCACTAACGAAACAGTTAGTGGCTGAGCGAAGAATGTGGACTACTGTAGGCTACTGGTGCAAATTCCACAACTCATTACTTGTGTTACAGTTTTGTACAATATGTATTCTTTTATATTTGGCTGCTCCACCAGTTAAGTTTCAGTTTCGTTTTTCATCTTTTTCATCTGTCGGACAGCTGTTCGCTCAGCTGATGGGCTCGAGCCTCACGGAGCAGACAGCGGGAGTCAGTCTAAAGTCAGCGATGATCCACTCGCAAATCAAAAAGCTAAATTATAAAATAAAGCTATCTCTTCCTCCCTCTGTCTGTCTGTATAGGGCCTATATTTCTCTCTCCACTGCACACACACTGAACCTCTCCTCACTAGTTTTAAGGAAGCAGAAGGAGGATTATACCCTCATTTTGCACTTTTAAATATTAGAAGATTGCAGGCAGGTAAAATAGGCAAATCATTTTCTGTGTTGTGGCATTTTGTGTTTAAATATTAATTTCTATACAAAAATGTCAAAATCTGTAAGTAAAGACAAAAAAAGGCAAAGTTGCAACACCAATAATCCAATCTATCTGAATAGTAATTAGTGCATATTCTCCTCTCAAAGTGCACTAGATCAATGCATTAAAATGTAAAGGGACCCCCCTAGGACGTTCAGGGACCACGCCACCGCTGCTGAAAAAAATCCTGCGGGAAACACTGTGATTGCATATCATATATACTGATTGTTGTTTGTTTTTTTACATTGGATTTTTTTTCTTGTTATTTTACTACTTTTGTCTGGAAAATTCCTTAATATCAGTGTTTCTGCATAAGTGGATTTTCAATTCATAGATATGGTGATATTTCATCAAGTTCTGAGGTGTCTTTGTGAAGGGATTCAACAGGTGTTATGCAAATTATTCTGTATATTTGATCTATTTATTATTTTCAAAGCAAATTTGAAAATGTCATATTTTTGCTTTCCATGGAAGGTGGCAGATGGTTGTTATACTGATGTGGAAAGCTTCTGGTAGTAGTGCTATCATGGAAACCCCCCCCCCCCCAGCTGTGCCAAAAAGCAGGCGCAGAGATCTTGCAAGGGCAAAAAATGCCCGCTCGCGCGCTCAGCGCGCGCTCGCTGGTGTCCCCCCCAATGTTAAACTTGTTCCTACGCCCCTGGTTAGGGGGTTAGAGGGTTAGAGGGTTAGAGGGTTAGAGGGTTAGAGGGTTAGAGGGTTAGGGGGTTAGAGGGTTGGGGGTTAGAGGGTTAGGGGGTTAGGGGGTTAGAGGGTGAGAGGGTTAGGGGGTTTAGTTTGGGGTTTTACCTCTTGCTGGGTTAGAGGGTTAGAGGGTTAGAGGGTGAGAGGGTTAGGGGGTTAAGGGGTTAGAGGGTTAGAGGGTGAGAGGGTTAGAGGGTTAGAGGGTGAGAGGGTTAGAGGGTTTAGTTTGGGGTTGTACCTCTTGCTGGGTTAGAGGGTTAGAGGGTTAGAGGGTTAGGGGGTTAGAGGGTTAGAGGGTGAGAGGGTTAGAGGGTTAGATGGTTAGATGTTTAGGGGGTTAGAGGGTTAGAGGTTTAGGGGGTTAGAGGGTTAGAGGGTTAGGGGGTTAGAGGGTTAGAGGGTTAGAGGTTTAGGGGGTTAGAGGGTTAGAGGGTCAGAGGGTTAGAGGGTTAGAGGGTTAGAGGGTTAGGGGGTTAGGGGGTTAGGGGGTTAGAGGGTTAGGGGGTTAGAGGGTCAGAGGGTTAGAGGGTTAGGGGGTTAGAGGGTTAGAGGGTTAGGGAGTTAGGGGGTTTAGAGTTGTACCTCTTGCTGTGGTCCTCCTGCCGTCTCTTCAGGTGTTTCTCCTGCAGGTAGGCCCAGTGGTTCTGGTTGCGCACGCGGTCGCTCTCCCTGGCGATATCCGAGGCGTTCTGGATCACCAGCGCGTCGTAGGCCCGCAGCCCGCCGTCCTCCAGGAACTGACAGAACCGCCGCACTGAGTCCTGGGACGCCATGGCACCGGGGGCGTTACCCTGACAACCCTATGGGCCAGACAGTCACATGAGCAGACTGGGGGCAAAGCAGTCACCCAGGCTGT
>CM049398.1:947500-1025000 GCA_026929865.2 Hyperoplus lanceolatus
TACCAACTGAGCTAAGGGCACCCCGTGTGTTAGTATCTTGGGGGTCATTTATATCATATAATTTGTAGTGTGTCTTACAGTGTGTTACAGTGTGTTTAGGGTTAGGTAAATCACAGCGTGTTACATTTTGTTCTTCTGTGTCTAACCCTAACCCTACAGTGTGTTTAGGGTTAGAGGGTGAGAGGGTTAGGGTTAGAGGGTGAGAGGGTTAGGGTTAGAGGGTTAGAGGGTGAGAGGGTGAGAGGGTTAGAGGGTTAGAGGGTTAGGGTTAGAGGGTTAGAGGGTTAGAGGGTTAGGGTTGAGGGTGAGAGGGTTAGAGGGTTAGAGGGTTAGAGGGTTAGAGGGTTAGAGGGTTAGGGGTTAGAGGGTTAGAGGGTGAGAGGGTGAGAGGGTGAGAGGGTTGAGGGTGAGAGGGTTAGAGGGTTAGAGGGTTAGAGGGTTAGAGGGTTAGAGGGTTAGAGGGTGAGAGGGTTAGAGGGTGAGAGGGTTAGAGGGTGAGAGGGTGAGAGGGTTAGAGGGTGAGAGGGTTAGAGGGTTAGAGGGTTAGAGGGTGAAAGGGTGAGAGGGTGAGAGGGTGAGAGGGTGAGAGGGTTAGAGGGTTAGAGGGTGAGAGGGTTAGAGGGTGAGAGGGTGAGAGGGTTAGAGGGTGAGAGGGTGAGAGGGTGAGAGGGTGAGAGGGTGAGAGGGTGAGAGGGTTAGAGGGTGAGAGGATGAGAGGGTTAGAGGGTGAGAGGGTGAGAGGGTGAGAGGGTGAGAGGGTGAGAGAGTGAGAGGGTGAGAGGGTTAGGTAAAGTACAGTGTGTTCTAACCCTGTTTCCTCTGCTGCAGGTCTCGTGGTTCGGCCTCTTGCAGCTGAAATCTCCTTTAGCCGCAGCGATGCGACGAGCTACAGCGGCTACGTCCAGCAGATGCACACACTGCTGCAGCGTGAGAACACACACACACACACACACACACACACACACACACACACACACACACACACACACACACACACACACACACACACACACACACACACACACACACACACACTAACCGTAATGTTAATACACACTCTTCATTAACCCCTCACCCTCTCTGAGCAGAGATATCCTAAGTGGGTCTTCTGCTCATCTCTGGACCTTAGAGTTAAAGACAGGGACAATTATATGCATATACTGTATATACAGTATATAGGCTAAATATACAGTGTATATATGAACATTACAACACGTCTGAGGTGAAATGAGAAAGAAGGTCCATAACGCAGTGCAAACTCACACTCTGACCCACTAACACACTGCTGTGGTCCAGTGTTGATACACAGAGCATGTTGCTGTGGTCAGAGCATGTCGCTGTAGCCCTCATCGTCCCCGTGTTCGAGGCTTATGATCTAAGCTGCTCATGTTTCACATCAAAACCAGAAAAGGCTTTTTATGATCCGACTGATCGATCCGCTGATAAACCCTTTAGCGTTAGGGTTTGACCTAATCTGTGTGTGTGTGTATCTGTGTGTGTGTGTGTGTGTATCTCTGTGTATGTGTGTCTCTGTGTGTATCTGTGTATGTGTGTCTGTGTGTCTATCCGTGTGTGTGTGTATCTCTGTCTCTCCATGTGTGTGTGCGTGTGTGTGTGTTTGTGTGTGTGTGTCTCTGTGTGTGTGTGTGTGTGTGTGTGTGTATTTGTGTCTCTGTGTCTGTGTCTGTCTGTGTGTGTGTGTGTGTGTGTGTGTGTGTATCTGTCTCTGTGTGTGCAGGGTATACGCGTGTGTGTGTGCAGGGTATGTGTGTGTGTGCAGGGTATAACGACAGTGTGTGTGTGTGTGTGTGTGCAGGGTATAACGACAGTGTGTGTGCAGGTCTACCGTGTGTGTGTGTATCAGTGTGTCTCTCCAGTGTGTGTGTGTGTGTGTGTCTCTGTCAGGGTATAACGACAGTGTGTGTGTGCAGGGTATAACGACAGTGTGTGTGTGCAGGGTATAACGACAGTGTGTGTGTGCAGGGTATAACGACAGTGTGTGTGTGCAGGGTATAACGACAGTGTGTGTGTGCAGGGTATAACGACAGTGTGTGTGTGGGGTAAAAGTGTGTGTGTGCAGGGTGTGTGTGTGTGCAGGGTATAACGACAGCCTCCAGGAGGGGAACGACCTGTGTCTGGTGGGGGAGCTGACGGAGCAGGAGGAAGAGCCGGTGAAGAGAGTGTGTCAGTTCAAACGCAGCGTGTTGCGTCACTGCTCCGGCCTGAGGGACGAGAGCTTCGGCTTCTCCAGCGGGAGACCCTGTGTGATCCTCAAGATGAACCGGGTCGGTACCATGTCAACCCATAACCTTAATCCTTAGGCCCCTAACCCTCTAACCCTGTAACCCTGTAACCCTGTAACCCTCTAACCCTGTAACCCTCTAACTCTTAAGCCCCTAACCCTCTAACCTCCTAACCCTGTAACCCTCTAACCCCTTAAGCCCCTAACCCTGGAGCAAGGGTTAGGGTTAGCTTACCCTTAGTTAACCCTAACCCTGGAGAAAGGAAGGGGGAGGGGGAACAGACAGGAGGAGAGAAAACCAGGCACACAGACCCCAGACCGGTAACACTAACAGAGAGAAACTTAACAGGCTCATTGCACCTGAACAGTGTAAACAGTAGAACTCTGAGTTGGTTCTGTGTTCTGGTTCTATTGACGACCTGCTACGATCAGCTGTTGCTCAGAGTTTGACCGTTAGCTTGACTGAACTAGCGCTCCGTCGCTAACCCTGTGTGTCTGTCTGCAGATCATCGGACTGCGGCCCGGCGGAGACCCGTACATCAACTGCACAGCGAAGGTGAAACACTGAAACACTGGAACACTGACCCCTCTGAACCAATCAGAGACGGAGAATAAGATCAAACATGTTGAAACATAAATAAAGAATAATAAAGTATTCGTTATGAGTGAAACATATTTCTCTGCCCTGTAGCGAGACGCTCCGGTGCAGATGGTGTATTACCCGTCAGACGCTCGGATGGATAAAATGTTTTTCCCGTACTACGGAAAGAAAGCTCACGTGAGTAAATCCTGCAGATAGATGGATGGATGGACAGACGGATGGACTGATGGATGGATGGATGGATGGATGGATAGATGGATGGATGGATGGATAGATAGATGGATGGATGGACAGACGGATGGACTGATGGATGGATGGATGGATGGATGGATAGATGGATGGATGGATGGATAGGATGGATGGATGGATGGATGGATGGATGGATGGATGGATGGATGGATAGATAGATGGATGGATGGATGGATGGATGGATGGACTGATGGATAGATGGATGGATGGATAGATAGATCGATAGATGGATGGATGGATGGATAGATAGATGGATGGATGGACGGACGGATGGGATGGATGGATGGATGGAATAGATGGATGGATGGATGGATGGAAGGAAGGGTGAACGGATAGATAGATAGATAGATAGATAGATAGATAGATAGATAGATAGATAGATAGATAGATAGATAGATAGATAGATAGATAGATAGATAGATAGATAGATAGATAGATAGTTGCTTAGTTCATATCCATAATGGTAATAATAGTAATTATTATTATTATTCAGTTCATTTAGTTTGATATGATGAATCAGTAACACAAGGATTTTATTGATCAGTTCCTTTATGATTTTATATTTAAATGTTGAAACAAAGTTTAAGTCAGAAGACATACATACATATAACATATATATAGATAGATTTACAGATATAGAAATACAAAGATATATCTGTATAATATGTTCAAACTGGAGATGTTCCTAGAGGATCATTAACCATATTCTAACCCCCTGTCCTCTGCACACAGCCGGATAGATAGATAGATAGATAGATAGATAGATAGATAGATAGATAGATAGATAGATAGATGGATGGAGATGTTCCTAGAGTATAATTAACCATATTTCTACCCCCTCCAGCCGGACTACGTGCAGCCTCTGGTGGCCGTGCAGCTGCTGCTGAACAGAAACCACTTTAACGCTGAACAGACGATCGAGTGCAAAGTTCAAGGTTCAAACCTGCGAAACAACGACGAACGCGACAAGTTTCTGGGTCGAGTCACTTTCAGGGTCAGGATGTCCGAGTAACCATGGATACTGGACCGTCCTGCTGCCATGGAGACCACACATGGAGTTAAATCTCAGACACTTTGTAATCAACTGAAACTGGCTCCGATAGGGTTCGGTTACCCTTAACCCTCTAACCCTCTAACCCTGCTTACCCTAAACCTAAATCTAACCCTCTAACCCTCTAACCCTTAACCCCATAAACCTCTAAATCTAACCCCATAACCCCCTAACCCCTAACCCTGCTAACCCTTACACCCCTAACCCTCTAACCCTAACCCTCTAAATCTAACCCTCTAACCTCCTAACCCTCTAACCCTCTAACCCTCTAACCCCCTAACCCTCTAACCCCATAACCCCCTAACCCCTAACCCTGCTAACCCTTACACCCCTAACCCTCTAACCCTAACGCTATATACCCCACCCTGATAGGACCCTTTAGAGGACACACTGACCACTGAACTAAATATGTTCAACGATCCCTTCACCATAAATACCCTACAAGGCCAGCTTTACCCTGAACCCCAAATATGTTTAACTAACCCCCGAACCTCCCCAGAGCCCCTAACAGACAGACAGACAGACAGACAGAGAGAAACGGACAGACAGACAGACAGACAGACAGACTAGACAGACAGACAGACAGACAGATAGACAGAAAGACAGACAGACAGACAGACAAAGACAGACAGACAGACAGACAGACAGACAGACAGACAGAGCCCCTAACCCTTACCCACAGCCCTGCAGACCTGATCAGGTCTCATGTGAACCAGCAGCACAAATATGTTTTAAATGTTTAATCGTGAAGCAATAAATACAATCAAATGTCCCGCGTCGTAGCAGAGCAGCAGCTATCCCCCTTCGTCCCCCCCGACCCAAGGTCCCATGATGACCCCCCCCCACAATGACCCCCCCAACCCAAGACCCCCCCCCCCACAATGACCCCCGACCTGGAAGTAAACATTAAGTGATTACTGTAAAACATTCCTCTGGTCATTAATCAGACCTCTCTCTCTTCCCTCTGACACCGGAACCCTTTACACAGGACCCTCAGGTTGTGTTGCTGCTTGTTTGGCCCTAAGGGGATGACAATCAGATTACTGTAAATGTAAATGTCTAAATCACTTTGTTATTGATATGAAAACACTGTTAAGCTCCTCACTGCCCTACGGCTCGCCTGTCAGGAAGTTGTTCACCTTGTTTCCTTGTCGTCGACACTTTGGCACAAATATGTTTTTAGTTTTTTAAGTATAAAATCCTAACACCGAATCTCACCAAATGTTTTTCCTAAAGATGTGAATGTGTGTGATTCCCTCCTTCACGATGTGGGTTAAGTCTAACCCTAAACCCTCTAAGCACGACGTGTTTCAATCTGTAATGTTTAAGATGAAAGAGAATTATTTATTTATTATGAAATTATTTATGTTTGTACTGAAATACAAATATGTTGCATCGACACTGCTGCAAATAAAACGTTAAAACTAATCAATGTCTTTATTTCTTTTTTAGTCTATGAGTCCCCCTAACCCTAATGTAACGCCCCAGGTTAAGATACTGTCAGCTGAGTCCCCCTAACCCTAATGTAACCCCCCAGGTTAAGATACTGTCAGCTGAGTCCCCCTAACCCTAATGTAACCCCCCAGGTTAAGGTACTGTCAGATGAGTCCCCCTAACCCTAATGTAACCCCCCAGGTTAAGGTACTGTCAGCTGAGTCCCCCTAACCCTAATGTAACCCCCCAGGTTAAGGTACTGTCAGCTGAGTCCCCCTAACCCTAATGTAACCCCCAGGTTAAGATACTGTCAGCTGACCTATGGTGCTCTGTAAGGCGCCTGTAAATAAGATGAATTATTATCATTATTTAGCTGTTAAACTTTGAGCTAAGGTTCATCTAGGTAATGGGGGTTTGAGCCACGGTGATTAGATCTCCTTCAATTGAAGCTCAAAACAGTTATATATTTTTTATTAGTTTTTATTATTTATCGAAGGTTCTGGCAATAATCACATTAAGTTATTTTACAATGTTTTACTTCATTTAACAAAACACAAAATCAGAACGTGACAAGACATCAGAATGTTGATAAAAGACAAAAGAAAACATCCATAAATTCACGTTTCATTAATCTCCAATCATAGGTCGGACCAGACGGGTCCACAACGTCATCTTGGAGAGACATTAACAGAAACTCTCAACAGCAAGTCTGAAATCAGCTATAAACAGGTCAACAACATTAAAACAGATGTCGGACGGTGGTCAGCTTTCTATCTAGATTTGGGGACATGAATTAAGAAAATCAAAATGAACATACTGCCAAGACAGATACATCTTTATCAATCTATTCCACAAATGATCCCAGAAACACGCCTCAGTTCCTGGGACAATATATCCAGGTTTAAAATGCTTCGACCATGTAGAGAGGCCGGAGTGTCTCTGCCAAATCTGAAGCAATATTTCTATCAGCCCAGATAAGGTCTGTAGTATGCGGAAGCTGCCCCCAATGTGAAGCATGATGGACAGACATAGAACCCAACATAGACACCTTTAGAATCCAGGCAGTGTTAGGGGACATGGGGAATACAATGGGTCAAGAAAGCATCATGACACCATCAAACAGACCCTGGGTATTTGGAGCCAGATGGTAAAAGAGTTCAACATGGAGGGAGACGGCGAGGTTTTGGCTTGGCCCGCCCTGGATCACTAATATAAACCAGGAAATAATGCAACTGGATTCAGACAGTGGTGGGACACGGGTATCACAGCAGTAGGTACACTTACTCATGGTTTGCTCTTCAAAAGTGTTGAGGAATTACATGAGGAATTTGATCTAGAAAACGAATTTTTTTTTCAGATTCCTGGAAATAAAAGTCTTCTATGATAAAATAATAAAACCAGCAATATCTGTAGAGGGCAATGCAGAGGTTGAAATCCTAACTGAAGCTAATAAAAAAGAGCAATACAATTATTTACAAAATACATCAGGGTTTATGGATACATTTTCTATGTGGAAAGCAAGGCATTCATTCACAAGCTCCAATAATTGGAGAGAATTTGGTTGGAGGAATTTCATTCTTTATTTGATATCAGCACATATTAACAGTGAGCAGTGCTGGAAGGGTTAGGGTTAGGTGAAAAATGAACGACCGTCACTCTCAGGTTTTCTGATTAAGCCAAAAACATTCTGATATTTTGGGGGAAATACAGTCATATGAAAAAGTTTGGGAACCACTCTCAGCTGGCATTATAATTGACTCTGCTTTCACAAAAAAAATATAAAAGTGGTATGTCTTTAATTTACCAGGAACAGTTAAGTACTGGGATGTTTTCCAAACAAAGATTTTTTGAAAAGCAGTATTTGGTTGTATGAAATAAAATAAAATGTGAAAAACTGGCTGTGCAAAAATATGGGTACCCTTGTGGTTTTGTTGATTTTAATGCCTGTAACAGCATGTAAAACTGATGACTTTAAACACAAAGTTGGTTGGATTATGTTGTTAAGCCTTGAACCTCATAGAATTGTCTGTTTAATCATGAGAAAATGTATTTTAGGTGCCTAAATGCAAGTTGCACTTCTCTTTGACTCTCTGCTGAAGTGAGACAGAATGGGATCATCAAAAGCTCCCAAAAGATCTGAAAAACAAAGATTGTTCATTGTCATGGTTTAGGGGAAGGCTACAAGAAGCTTTCCCAAAGGTTTCAATTGTCAATTTCGACTGTAGGGAACGTTGTCAGGAAATGGAAGGACACAGGCATAGTGGCAGTTAAACCCAGGCATGGCAGACCAAGAAAAAAACAGGAGCGGCATAGGTGGAGGATTGTGAGAATGGTTGCACACAACCACAGATCAACTCCAAAGACCTGCAAGAAAATCTGGCTGTAGATGGTGCATCTGTACATCGTTCAACAATTCAGCGCAATTTGCACCAAAACATCTGCTTTTTATAAAGACCAAATAACTTAATTTTTGTCTCATCAGTCCAAAGCATTTTCTTCCAATATGAAGCTGGCTTGTCTAAATGAGCTTTTGCATACTCCATGCAACTGTATCTGTGGCGTGGGCGCAGAAAGGGCTTCCTTCTCACCACCCGGCCATACAGATGTTTTGGTGCAAATTGCACTGAATTGTAGAACCATGTACAGATACACAATCTGCAGCCAGATGTTCTTGCAGATCTTTGGAGGTGATCTTTGGGTTGTGTGCAACCATTCTCACAATCCGCCGCATATGCCGCTCTTGTACTTTTCTTGGTCTGCTATGCCTGGGTTTAACTGCAACTGTGCCTGTGTCCTTCCATTCCCTGACAACGTTCCTTACAGTAGAAATTGACAATTGAAACCTTTGGGAAAGCTTCTTGTAGCCTTCCCCTAAACCATGACAATGAATAATCTTTGTTTTTAAGATCTTTTGGGAGCTGTTTTGATGATCCCATTCTGTCTCACTTCAGCAGAGAGTCAAAGAGAAGTGCAACTTGCATTTAGGCACCTAAAATACATTTTATCATGATTCAACAGACAATTCTATGAGGTTCAAGGCTTAACAACATAATCCAACCAACTTTGTGTTTAAAATCATCAGTTTTACATGCTGTTACAGGCATTAAAATCAACAAAACCACAAGGGTACCCATATTTTTGCACAGCCAGTTTTTCACATTTTATTTTATTTCATACAACGAAATACTGCTTTTCAAAACATCTTTGTTTGGAAAACATCCCAGTACTTAGCTGTTCCTGGTAAATTAAAGACATACCACTTTTATATTTTTTTTGTTAAAAGCAGAGTCAAGTATAATGCCGGCTGAGAGGGGTTTCCAAACTTTTTCATAGGATTGGACGTCGAACTCTGAGGAATATTCCGGGATTTAAAGTTATGAACAATGTGAAGGTGATTTACTTCTGTGTCTTAAAGGATTAAAGGTCATTTCAGGAAAAGATTTGTATCTTTGTAAAATACTGCTGATGGGCTCTAAGAAAACTATCATTAAGAACTAGTGGGTTGTTCATGTTATTGAACATGTACTTTGTGTATGTCTTTTAAAAATGTGAAGTCTTAAATACATTTTTTAAATGATAATTCCACATTCTACAAACTCTATAATCCTGTTTCTTAATCAATTAACTTGGTCAATGTGTTATAAAAACATGAAAGATTTCTGTAACTTAGATCCTGTTAAGAGTCTCCCTCCTACAGACGACACAGAGACACTGAGGCACCATACCACCAGAGCCCAGACCCATCCCCAAACCCAAACCCAGGATACAGAGGTTCAGCGAATGTGGTGTTGAAGGTGTGGAGGTGGATCAGTGAGTCAGAGGAGACTCTGTAGAAGGACAGAGAGCCAGCAAGACAGTCCACATACACTGCTACTCTGTGAGAGACAGGGGAGGAGGGTGTGCGTGTGTATGTGTTATTGTGCCAGACAGAGTAACCACGACCATCACACCTCAGACTCCAGGACTGATCATTCAGTCCAAACAGACAGTCATCACCGTTTCCTTTCCTGCTGATTCCTCTGTAACTCACTGATATATTAACCTCTCCTCTCCACTCGACCTCCCAGCAACGACGATCAGTCAGACCATTACTACACAGCAGCTGAGGCCTGTCAAATCTCTCTGGATGATCAGGATATGGCTGCTTCACCTTTACACGTTTCACCTTCCTTTTCTTGACAGACAGTTTGAGGAATCCGTTTACTGTGTTTGTGTCCAGTGTGAGTTCACAGGAATCTGATGGAGAGAAAAGGACATAACATAGCAGCAGTTATTAATCCATCATCTGTTCATTGATTGACAGTTTGATGATTCTGAACATTGTAAACACACTTACACTTCCTCAGACCTGGAGTCAGCCATTGGACTCCAGCAGGCTCCACCCTGAAAGGAGACGGAGTCAACATACAATATATTGCATCATTAAAGCCAAAATAAATCCCTACAAAGCTAGCATAACCATGTAGCAAAAAAGGAGCACTTAGTCCGCTAGCTTAATGCTAACATATCCTTGATGCAGGTTGCCCTACTGTAATGGAAATGCAAACCCTACAGGGCTGAGGTGCTGAGCCAAACTGAGTCAAATTGAGACGGACAAACACCATTAGTGTGTCAGGGTCATATGAGAAACTGTCTCCAGATCTTCCTCCTCTATCAGACTGACAGCAGCCTCTTCATACCTGAGAGTGTCCAGTCTCCAGAGGGGACCGTCCCGTCCAGCAGACAGTAGCTCCACTCCTGAGGCTCCTGGATGGTTGTAGCTCAGGTCCAGCTCTCTCAGATGGGAGGGGTTGGAGCTCAGAGCTGAGGCCAGAGAAGCACAGCCTTTCTCTGTGATCAGACAACCTGACAGACTACACACACACACAGTGTTTTTGTTTAGGTACGTTTTGGTCCAGATAGAATACTTTAGAGCCACGTTCATACAATAACAAAAAGGAGAGTAAGCTATGAAAAGTAAGACCTGTTGAAATGAATTATTTGAGTCTCGAAGCAACTGCTGAAATGAAATTGAAGATCCTTTGATAGATCATAGTGTCAGACACAATCCTAAACAGGTTAACTTATTACAAACTCAAGGGCAAA
Source organism: Hyperoplus lanceolatus (assembly GCA_026929865.2). Lineage (NCBI taxonomy): Eukaryota > Metazoa > Chordata > Actinopteri > Uranoscopiformes > Ammodytidae > Hyperoplus > Hyperoplus lanceolatus. The sequence goes on from CM049398.1 coordinate 958,163, forward strand.
AGTTTTGTTTAAAAATTGTGGGAGGACGTTAAGACACGATAATCATAATGTCCTCCCCCACAAAAGTTTGAGCATGAACATTTTTCCTTTACTGCATTTTTGTCAAATGTCATGTACCAATTTGTGCATTATTTGCTATTATTTCCTGTGAAATGTCAACATTCAGGATCCCACTCACACAAATATAATTGGATATATTGCAGTTCTCAGGCACTTTAAGTGTTTGCATGGAAAAAACTGCCAAATTGATTAATCATCATAGCAGACACAATCCTACACAGGTTAACTTGTTATAAACTAATAAATAAATAAATAATTAACTAATAAATCAGATGTTAAATGGTCATCAGTTGAACTGGTTGATAATCTGACCTGAGTGTTTCCAGTTTACAGTGTGGACTCTGCAGTGCAGCAGACAGATGCTTCACTCCTGAATCCTGCAGGTCGTTGTTACTCAGGTCCAGCTCTCTCAGACTGGAGGAGGAGCTGAGAGTTGAGGCCAGAGCTTCACAGCTTCTCTCTGAGAGGTTACAGCCACTCAGTCTGGAGAGACAACAGTAATGGAAAAAGTGATTAAAGATGTTCTCAACTTTATCTTGTTAAAAGATTATTCACTACGGATGTAACGATGCATCGGGAGGCAGTTAAAAGATTTAAATGGATGAGATGAGAAATGAATCACGATTCTCTTTTAAAAAACTTTTTTATTGATTGCACTACTGGTTAGATGCTAAACTGCATTTCGTTGTACTGGTTGTCTTTACTTGTGCAATGACAATAAAGTTGAATCTAATCTAATCTAATCTAAACAGCAGAGGGAGTAATCTGCTTTGCTTGTTCAACGTCCTGTCAGCTGGGCGCTCACTGCGCTGCAGAGAGGAGAGCAGCAGTTATCACATTACAGCCAAGGCCAATGTTTGTAGCATAAGCTTCAGTTAGCTTAAAGAGCCGGCAGGTAACAAGCGGTTACAACAAGTGGGATTTCTGGTGCCGTATTCACAACTAAGAGTAGATCCTAACTTGCTGATTTAGGAGTAACTCTTAAAAATTAGGGGCTTTTCTCTCCTAATTTGAGGACTCCTAACTTTTTAAGATAAGTGTAATTCACAAAGCATTTTAGCGCTAAAACTAGCTCCTAAATCTATGAAAAGCTAGGAGTCCTCAAGAAGACCCCTAAATCACTAAGAGTAAATCAAAGACAACCATTTAATGGCATTTTTGAGAGATTTAACGATAATGAACTTTTAAAAGGTATCACCTTTAATCCGAGCTATAGCTATATTTAGAATGAAAGATACATATTGATGTTCACTATGTTTTTGGCAAATTAAATGACATGTATCCAACATAAACTAAGCTACTGAGCTACGCTTTGATACAACCTCCCAGCTTTTTTCCTTTTTATCAAAATGGGCTTTTTACCTTGCCATTCCTTTTTTTGTGTCAACACAGTCAGACACCAGACACACAAATAAATTTTCCCTCAATTTATGCTGGACCCATGAGATGTATAGTGATCACAAATATTCACCAAGACTGACAAAGGCCACAAAAAATATTATCGATTTTCCTCTATGTTCTTTAGTTGAACTGTGTAATAGAATTTTTACTTTAAAATGAACAGCAATCAAGATGTTTTTCAAATATCATTATGCAATATTATCACAATAATATGAATCTGACAGAGTTGACACATATCTGACGGAGTTGACAAGTGTATCTTATGGATTTGACATATCTGATGCTGGTGACAATCTCATCTCGTTAGGAAAGGAAATTTCCTATGCAAAAAAGAGAATCTGTACAGGCCCTGTTTTTTGCATAGGAAATTTCCTTTCCTATCGAGATGACCCGGAAGTACTTGGAGGAAAGATGGTTCGAATTCTAAAAATGCATAGAAAAGGCATAGGAAAGGAGCCTCGATTCATCCTTTAACCCTCCTTTAGCATAGGATACTCCTGGCCACCCTTTATGAAAGGAAAGGAGATAGTGGTATCCCATAATCCTTTACGGCGGCAAGATTTAAAGCAACAATCCATCGACGGAGTTTACCGACTCTACACGAATACGAACGAGGAACGCGGTACAACAGAAGAGAGGAGAAGAGAAGAGAAGAAAGATTCAACTCGACTAAAACAAAATAACCTTCCTATTAAAAAGATAATAAAGAACTGATAAAAGACCAACATCATAATAGTTATTTTCGTAACCCATAATTTACACCTTGAGAAAATAAAATGCCAACTTCTCGTTTAATGAAGACTAGACTACTGGTGGCAGTTCATTTCAACATCAACATAACAGCCTCTTTTTTTTCACATGTGAATTGGGATTTAAGTGGCCTAAAATATTCCCGTTAGCCAAGTCCGACCTAGGTGATTCTCACTCTGTTGGCGACAACCTGATTAAAATCAATATGACAAAAACTAATGGATCAAACGAGCGCTTGTTGTAGTCCATTTTCGGAAAATAGTGAAGTTTCACGCTAGAGACTCACGTCAGCAATACTCGCCGTTGCGCAATGACGTCGGTTAGGAAAAGTGGAGTCGAATTAATTTCAGTTCTGTCTTTTCCTATGTTCGAAAGGAAGCACCTTTTCATCTCTCCTTAACCCCGATGACGTTTAGGGTTAATGTATAGGAAAGGAGGCGTAAAGGTTAGGAGATTTGACTATTCATAGAGGCCCCTGGTCTCTGAAGTTTTGTGAATAGGTTTTAAGAAATTACTATTAAAGGGGTGCTATTATACTATTTTACAGTCTAACTTTGGAACTGCACTTTAGCCTCTCAGCAAAAACGCTCTGTCCCTCTGCACTCTGTTTGAACCTGGCCAATCAGAGAAGGCATAGCAACAGGCACGCCCCCTAGTTTCACGTTACACTGAGCGGACTGCAGTGTGAGCGCGGGCAGATTTGAACAGGCGGGGAAGGGGGGACAGGGACATGTCTGAGCGTGTAGCAGCATGACCATACATGGAAAATCCGCTTTATCTACGTAGATAAAAGCTGGAAACTAGAGCACTAGGCTGCCGCAAACTGCATCGGAGTGTTGAGGCTGTGCACAGCCACCTGCAGCCACCCCAGACAGTAAGCAGGGAATTTGTCTAAAATGCATGTATGTCATTATCTTTGGTATCATGTAGCATGACTTGCATATTATACTTTTTCTTCTTTTCTGACCTATAAATGCTGTTATAATGTTATGCTATTATTATTATTATTTACTGATTATTAAATCATACTCACTGAGCTTTGTTGGAGGCTTTGACCACTGGCAGCAGCCTCAGAAGAGCCTCCTCTGAAGCAGAGTATTTCTTCAGGTCAAACACGTCCAGATCTTCTCCTGATGACAGTAAGATGAAGCCCAGAGCGGACCACTGAGCAGGAGACAGTTTCTCTGTGGAGAGACGTCCTGAACTCAGGGACTGTTGGATCTCCTCCACTAGAGAACGATCATTCAGTTCATTCAGACAGTGGAACAGATTGATGCTTTTCTCCACAGGGGGAGAATGCTTGATCTTCTTCTTAATGTGCTGGACTGTTTCCTGATTGGTCAGTGGGCTACTTTCTGTCGGTGTCAGCAGACCCCTTAGGAGCTTCTGATTGGTCGGCTGTGAAAGACCCAGGAGGAAGCGGAGGAACAAGTCCAGGTGTCCATTTGGACTCTGTAAGGCCTTGTCCACAGCACGCTGGTAGAACTGTGTAAGATTTCTGAAGAGTTTAGATTTAGAAAACCAGGATGTTTGTTCTTCAGACATAAGATTGACTCCAGTGTTGATGAACGTCAGATGGACATGAAGAGCAGCCAGGAACTCCTGAACGCTCAGATGGACGAAGCAGAACACCTTGTCCTGGTACAGTCCTCTCTCCTCTTTAAAGATCTGTGTGAACAGTCCTGAGTAAACTGAGGCTGCTCTGATATCGATGCCACACTCTGTCAGGTCTGATTCATAGAAGATCAGGTTTCCTTTCTGCAGCTGCTCAAAAGCCAGTTTTCCCAGAGACTCAATCATCTTCCTGCTCTCTGGACTCCAGTCTGGATCTGTCTCTCCTCCTCCATAATACTTGATGTTCTTCACTTTGGCCAGAACCACCAGGAAATGGATGTACATCTCAGTCAGGGTCTTGGGCAGCTCTCCTCCCTCTCCGGTCTTCAACACATCCTCCAGAACTGTAGCAGTGATCCAGCAGAAGACTGGGATGTGGCACATGATGTGGACGCTTTGTGATATCTTGATGTGGGAAATGATTTTGTTGGCCTGCTCCTCATCACTGAATCTCTTCCTGAAGTACTCCTCCTTCTGTGGGTCATTGAACCCTCTGACCTCTGTCACCATGCCAACACAGTCAGGAGGGATCTGATTGGCTGCTGCAGGTCGTGTGGTTATCCAGAGGCGAGCAGAGGGAAGCAGTCTCCCCCTGATGAGGTTTGTCAGCAGCACATCCACTGAGGTGGACTCTGTAACGTCAGTCAGGATCTCATTGTTGTGGAAGTCCAGAGGAAGTCGACACTCATCCAGACCGTCAAAGATGAACACAACCTGGAACTCTTCAAAGCTGCAGATTCCTGCTGCTTTGGTTTCACTGAAGAAGTGATGCACAAGTTCCACCAAGCTGAACTTTTTCTCTTTCAGCACATTCAGCTCTCTGAACGTGAATGGAAATGTGAACTGTATGTCCTGGTTGGTTTTGTCTTCAGCCCAGTCCAGAGTGAACTTCTGTGTTAAGACTGTTTTCCCAATGCCAGCCACTCCCTTTGTCATCACTGTTCTGCTTGGTTCAACTCTTCCAGTTGGGGCTCTAAATATGTCTTTTTGTCTGATTGTTGTTTCTGGTCTGTGTGGTTTCCTGGACGCTGTTTCAATCTGTCTGACCTCATGTTCATCATTGACCTCTCCAGTCCCTCCCTCTGTGATGTAGAGCTCTGTGTAGATGTGATTCAGAAGGGTTGGGTTTCCTGCTTTAGCGATTCCCTCAAACACACACTGGAACTTGTTCTGAAGGTTGGACTTTAGTTCACGCTGACAAACTCCAGAATGACTTCCTGAATGAACACACATAAGAATGAGTCAAGAGTTTACAGTAATTGAGTGAATCATGATGAAAATATATAAATAAAGAGATATAAACATTTCTCCCTCCATCTCTTGAGACTTCAGTAAATGCCCCGTTTCCCCATCATGTTAAACCTTTAGAGAAATCCTCTTACTGCTCCACAGAAGGTCAGCCAGCTCCTTCTGCTTCATGCTCCTCAGGAAGTCCAGTGTGATCTTCAGAAATGCCTCTCTGCTGCTGCTCTGCTCCTCATCCTCACTCTGACCCTCTAAGCATTCTGGGTAATCTGGGCTCAGAAGCTTCTGCATCTTCTTCAGCTCGTTCTTCACAAACGTGATGATGTTTTCCTCCAGCAGCTGGAACAGAAGATTATATAAACAACACAATCAAACTAAAATCATGAAGCAAACATCAGATCCATGTTGGACAGACTGACAGTCCACTGGTCTAAACAGTTAAACTTTATTTATACAGGTAAATCCCATTGAGACTGGAGACTCTTTTTCAAGGGAGACCTGTTCCCTGTCGACCACCTTACCCACTTCACCACAGCCGCCCTGAAGGGTTAGGGTTAGGGAGTTGTTTAGTTAAACATGGAGGTTGATGTGAACAGAACAGATAGAAAGAAGTAGTTCATGTACAGACCCTGAATGTGGAGTCCAGGTGTGTTTGATGCTGATGGTCAGACCGCCCACTGGGAACCTCTGAGATCTCCTGGTCGACTCTGTGGAAAAACCATAAAGAATGAGCTCATGTCTGGGGTTAAAGTTTCCCCCCAGGGGCCGCTGGTGTGTGCAGAACAGATGGAGGGGGCAAACTGAGGGCTAGGGGCAAACCGAGGGCCAGGGGCAAACCGAGGGCAGAGATACAGCAGGAGCCTGTTAGAGCAGCTGAGCTGAGCTGGGATCAGCTTCTGCACGACACCAGGAACACGACGTGACAGTTTGACCCCCGGGGCAGACGCTGCAGAGTGGAGATCCCTTCACAACTCTGACAGTGGAAATGCAAATAACACAGGGTTTTTATTTTGTGTAAGTTTTAAATCTTTACCTTAGATCAGGGTTAGGGCTAACAGACGGACGTCCATTTTTGAAGACTAAAGGTTCATACATAGAGTTATCACTCTTCATGGACAGACAGCTGGGCTCTGGTGTCTCCAGCTTCCTCCTGATAGAAACACAGGAAACAGTAAATAATCTGCACTGCACCCAGAACAAGATCATCTAAAGATCTCACACTCCAGACACAAGGCCATTCATAGAAGGTGTATCACTGTTTGAAGCCACAGAGAGAAATGCTTTGGGATTTACAAATTTGTACATTTTTCTCCCCTCTCCCACAAACACAAAAATACAGTTACACCTTCTCAAATACTTAATTACAGGAGCACAAATCCTATGTTGTCAATCACACATTATGGAAATCATGCGCTGACACTTCAGCAGAAAAAATGTTAGTGATTTTTCTGCAAAACACATAAACACACCCTTATCATTTGCCCAACAGTGAATCACTATGAGAATGTATACCTTCATACAACATACACTTTGTTAGTCATTCAGGTAAAAAAAAGCTCTACTGCATTTCCAGAACTGCCAATCTTTAAAGATCCCCTATTATATTACTTTTCTGGGGCCGTATTCACAAAACATTTTATCTTAGCGCTAAGAGTACTCCTAAGGAGCACTAAAAGTTCTTAGTAAGGAGTAATTTCTTAAAACCTATTCACAAAGCTGATAAGAGCAACTTTTACTAAGGAATGGGAGGGACTCCTAAGCTAACACTAGAGGGCAGTGTTGACCCTGTTGCTATGGATGACGTCATGTTCATACCTTCTATGCCCACAGTGATTGGCTGAGAGGGAATGAGAGCTAAGAGGGAATTTATGATAGAAACACTGTGGGAGAGCAACGGAGGAGATGCTGCGAAGCACCACATATAGGCCTCTAGTAGGAAATTAAACCCAAACGTGACACCAACAGTAACTTTCAGTGCATCATAAACCCAAAGCAACTGCAGGAAAAGGAAGTTAATAAATAATGTTTTATATACATTTAATAAATATAAATGTGTCTATACTTTCTAAATATAGCTTTACTAAGTTCATTAACCCCTTACAGCTATTAAGGAACCTTTCATAAAGCTCACTAGCATTAAATCTCTCCAAAACACCATCAAATGGTTGTCTGTGAATTACTCTTAGTGACTTAGGAGTCCTCTCGAGGACTCCTAGCTTTTCATAGATTTAGGAGCTAGTTTTAGCGATAAAATGCTTTGTGAATTACACTTATCTTAAAAAGTTAGGAGTCCTAAAATTAGGAGTGAAACGCCCCTTATTTTTGAGATTACTCCTAAATCAGCATGTTAGGACCTACTCTTAGCCTTAAAATGTTTTGTGAATACGGCCCTGGGTCTTTATTTCTCATCAATGACTCCTATTGAGCAACCTGACACGAATCACAGCACAAAGAATTGTGTAGATTTTCGGGAAACTCTTCCTCTCATCTGGGCGCACTCAGCATTCTCTGTCCACACTCGGCTTTATGCTTCTCCGCCCCCTCGCCCCCCTCCTGCAAACCCCAATCCGTTGTGATTGGTCACCTTCCGGAACACATTCAGCAGCGCACGGGCAGATTTGAGCAGGCAGGCTTTAGCATGGTTACATGTGACTATAAATCATTATAACAACGTTTACAGGCCATAAAAGTCGGAAAAGTATAATTGGTCCACTTTAAGAAAATTCAGTAACACGTTCCATATACACGTTTGCATCCAAAAACAAACATATTGTTTCGCATATTTTGGATACCTAACTCATTTATTAAGATCAGACATCTAAATGTTGTGTACAACATTTTTATAAAATAATATGTAATGGAATACACGTGTTCATAACTGTAAATCACCTACAGATATATCATTTAGTTTCCCTCCTATTTCTTCATTCTTTGTTGTTTTCATATTCGTTGGTGTATTTTATGGTTCTTATAAACTGCCTGTCATGTTATCATGAATTGTATGATGACAATAAAGCTGGACCTTGTAACAGAATGTGTAACCATAAGACAACAGTAAAGCGATAACTAGGAGAGGGGCAAACCGAGGGACGAGGGGCGAAGGGGAGGGGCCAGGCAGAGATACAGCAGGAGTCTGTTAGAGCAGCTGAGCTGAGCTGAGATCAGCTTCTGCACGACACCAGGAACACGACGTGACAGTTTGACCCCCGGGGCAGACGCTACAGAGTGGAGACCCCTTCACCACTCTGACAGTGGAAACGCAAATAACACAGGGTTTTATTTCGTCTAAGTTTTAAATCCTTACCATAGATCAGCTTTAGGGCTAACAGACAGACCTCCATTTTTGAAGACTAAAGGTTCATACATAGAGTTATCACTCTTCATGGACCAACAGCTGGGCTCTGGTGTCTCCAGCTTCCTCCTGATAGAAACACAGGAAACAGTCAATAATCTGCACTGCACCAGAACACAGTAGTTACACTGAGCAGCTTTCACAGGTCACAGACCGATCACTCTCGATGGACAAACAGCTGGCTCCAGGTGAGTCTGGTCTCTGATGGATCCTGTTAAAACAGACTTTACTAACTCTTTCATCGTCAACTGCTTCTCCAGGGAGTATCCTTACCGGATCTATCTATCTATCTATCTATCTATCTATCTATCTATCTATCTATCTATCTATCTATCTATCTATCTATCTATCTATCTATCTATCTATCTATCTATCTATCTATCTATCTATCTATCTATCTATCTATCTATCTATCTATCTATCTATCTATCATCCTTACCAGATGCTTCAACCAACCACAACTGGCTCCTTTCTACCAAAGGAGCAGCGTCTGATTGAGCTTCTCATCCTGTCTCTAAGGGAGAAACCAGTGTGTGTGTGTGTGTGTGGGCGCCTAGTTATTTGGGTCATGACCCCAGCCTTCATGACCAGGTGAGAGTAGGAACCAAGATGGACCGGTAGATGCAGAGCTTTTCCTTCCTGCTTAGGGGCCTCATTTATAAAGGTACCGTATAAGTAGAAGAAATATAATGATTTGAACTGTGATATTAAACATAGCCTATAATGTTAAACGGAACATTTTGTGATGTCGCTGTGGTGGAAAGACCACATACCAAACATCAAAAGTAAAATGTGTTGTTGAGGAAAAATGCAATAAACATTTCAATTAAAAAAGAAGCTTCTCTGATGATGAGTTCAGTGTATGAACTGACAGCAGACTGGAGTCTGTGACAGTGACAGAGACACAGACTCATAATCAGGCTCCATCTCGCTTCCTCTTCCTCTCGTAGTGAGGAGGTGGATCAACATGATTGAATGTCTTTTTTCTTCTAAGATTATTCTTTGGATTTTTTCAAGCTTCATTAGACAGTACAGAGTTGAAATGGGGAGACAGAGAGAGAGAGAGAGAGAGAGGGGGGATGACCTCCATGGGTCGGATTCGAACCCGCGACCACTGCAACGAAGGCCGGAGCCAATATGGTACACGCTCTATCCACTACACAACCGGAGCGCACCAAGATGATTGAATGTTTTTTCTTCCTTCGGGATTTTGACTTGGTGACCTGACAACACAAAACGTCACCAGCTGAATGAGTCAGTATCAGTTCACTCACTGTGTGTCTGAGGGTCCAGGTTCTTTACTGAAGTTTAGAGGACGACTTTTGGACCGGTCACTCTTCATAGACAGACAGCTGGGGACTGGAGACTCAAATCTCTGTATCAGGTACTGCACTCTGCAAACACAAACATGTTTTTATTCACATGAATCCTTGATCAATACTCAGAGGACAGAGCTGTTCAGGAAGCTCTGAATACACAAACTGCTGCTGTGGAGAATGATGAGGTTTAACGTTGTAACATGTTCTTAGGGCGCATTCTCACTAGGCAAAGTTGCCCTGTACCGTACTCAAGCACGATTGCCCCCCTCCACCCCACACACACACACACTCCCCCGCTGGCCTGTACTCACACTACACCTAAAGATCTGGGCCTTGGCACGATTGCTTTTGCCCTACGTCACCACGTCTACGTGCGTGTTTGGGATTTGGAGCAAAGGCTACTGTAGGCTGTACGATTGTTTTTGAATATTTTCATAGATTGGATAAGAGCTTTTTATTTCCTCTGGCCCCCTGACCCTCAGCACAGGAGGATGGCGGTAAATTGGGTGAATAATTAATTTGTAGTTGTAGAAGGCAAGGCCATGCAAAGCAAGTTTATTTATATAGCACAATTCAAACACAAGGCCATTCATAGAAGGTGTATCACTGTTTGAAGCCACAGAGAAAAATGCTTTGGGATTTACAAATTTGTAGATTTTTCTTCCCTCTCCAACAAACAAAAAACTACAGTTACACTTTCTCAAATACCTAATTACAGGTGCACTCCATGTTGTCAATCACACATTATGGAAATCATGCGCTGACACTTAAGCAGACAAAAATGTGCAGTGATTTTTCTGCAAAACACATAAACACACCCTTATCATTTGCACAACTGTGAATCACTACGAGAATGTATACCTTCATACAACATAAAGGCTACACTTTGTTAGGCATTCAGGTAAAAAAGCTCTACTGCATTTCCAGAACTGCCAATTCAGTTACACATTCCATGTATACGTTTGCATCCAAAATAATATATATAATATATTGCATGTTCTGGATACTTACTCATTTATTACAATCAGAAATCCAAATGTTGTGTACAACAATTTTATAAAATAATATGTAATGGAATACACATGTCCATAACTGTAAATCATAGACAGATATATCATTTAGTTTCCCTCCTATTTCTTCATTCTTTGTTATTTTCATATTCGTTGGTGTATTTTATGGCTCTTATAAACTGTCTGCCATCGTGTAATCATAAATTGTATGATGAGAATAAAGCCGAACCTTGAGCCGAAATGTGTAACAATAAGAGAACAGTAAACGGAGATAACTAGGAGAGATATCATCATGTTCTCACAGTTACTAATTAACAGACTCCAGTTGAATGCAAGGTGCTCTAGGAGTTGTAAAGTCAATGAAAAAAATAAATCACTGAGGCTTAATCCAGACCCACTCGCACAGAGCCGAGGATAGTTCTAACCGTGCGGTTCTGAACCACACTAGGGTCTTCCTCAGGGCTACGCCTTTTATTCACAGTACACCACTAATTTAGTGCGAGTGTACCTGGAGAGCCTTGGTGCTTTCTTTTTTTCATAAAAGAGCAGTGTTGTAAAGTAGATAACCAGAATGTGTAACCATTAAGAACAGTGTTACCAGAAAACATTAAACTGAATCATGATCTTACTTTGAGCCTGAAGGTTCATGACTGACGTCTGGACGGCTGGAGGCTGCAGACTCTGATCCGTCTTTTTCCTCTGAATCATCCATCTTCTCTGGTCTGAGAGGAAAACCAGTCACACTGGACACAGACACACAGACACACACACACACACACACACACACACAGACACAGACACACACACACACACACACACACACACACACACACACACACACACACACACACACACACACACACACACACACACACACACACACACACACACACACACACACACACACACACACACACACACACACACACACAGCATGATAGAGTCAGGACTATATATTTGACCTACTACTACAGTAACAATATGTGAAGAGGGTGATAAGGCATAATAAGTATTGGCTTCTTCCTGTGCCCTTTTCAGCCATTGTAACTTTTAAAAGAAAATGATTGACCATGTCTGTACTTTGTCTTTGAGGTCATGGATCGAAAATAAATGTTCTACTACTAATGAGAAACTGTGACTCCAACTAACAGCTTTAAAGGTTGAGTCAGCAATTTGGGAAAACATTTATTTTCAAATCACTTTTTGTCATCAGTGAATATCTCTTGTCCGTACTGTGTGGGTGCTGAAAACAATCCGGTGATAATACACAGGCTCTATAAACAGGCATGTTGCTAGCTACGGTGGGCCCCTTTTTTACATACCATTTGTTTACATATCTAATTACAGAGGCTAGGCTGTGTATTAACTCCAGATTTCTTTGTATGGACAAGTCCTGGATTTGACATATAGTGATTTTGAAAACAAGAATGACTGACTCCTTTAAGAGAGAGCAGCTGTGTCGAATGTCATGTAGCTGAATGGTATTTTTCTAACATTCAGTATAAAAGACAAAACCCTTTAATCACTAAAAAGATAAATCATCTCAAACACTGGTTTATGGTCAGACATACAGTTCCTATCAGGTACACGTTAGTCCCTAGAAAAACTATTTCAGTGAATCTAGAAGAAATGCTGTGGATGGAATTATCAACTTGATGAGATTAATTCACACACATTCTAACATGTGAAACATTTCATGAGTTGTACAACGTTCTTCTCCCAGCTGGCTAACATCCAAATAAACCGCCATCTTAGAATGTACTGACTCGTACAAAACGCAGCCTAAACATTTCACTTCCTTCTACTTTGACGATGGTTAACAGAGTCCTCCCAGTCTGTATTAAAATCTACTTGTTGATGTGCACTGACACATTAAAAACCAACCCCAGAAAAACTAGTAAATTACAGCAACAACTCTTTCTGTGTTCAGATATAAATTATAACGGATACCTGACACCTACAGTCCACACAGAGACTAAACCAAACACAATAACAGTTAAATAATAATGATACAAATGTAATACTTACCCAATGCCATCAGTGTTTCTTCAACATCTTTAATGGTCTGAATGAATCGCCACAATCCAAGTTAGGAAACAAACGTCCCGGACTAAAGTGTCTCTTGTCTGGGAACGAAGCAGCGGATTCAGAAGTGAATTCCTGTAAACGGAGAGGAGGGCAGAGACTCTGTCCAGGTGATATCCAGGTAAATGTTCTACAGAGAAAACAATAAAACTGGGAGTGTTGTTCACTTAGATCAGAGTCCATTTTGAATCAACACAGCAGAAAGATAAGAACAGACCGAGTGTGAATCCAACAACATTATTATTTATTTTATTTTACAGTCAAAGAAGACAGTAGGGGAGAGAGGGGTCAAAGAGAACAGTTTGAAAAGTCCTGATTGATCGGAAAATACACAAAGCTGAAGGAAAAACACTTTTAACCTGTTTTCCTCAGTTAACAAGACTAATATTTTCTGAGATGTTAATCTCTTTAATCCAGAAAAATCGCTTTAATTCAGAAAATGGAAACACATTTTTTTTCTGAAGTGAATGCATTTCCACTTATGTGAACAAAACTTAGTTATCCTGTTAATAGTTAGCTGATAGCTAGCCTAGCTGGCAGCTAACTAAACCTAGTTATCTTAGTAAGAGTAGCCTAACAGCTAAAGCAGGAGATGTTTCTAAATGGAGTTTGTTGTATCTCACAGATCTAATTATGTTTTAACATTCATAATGAGCTGTTTTCTGTCTTTGAGCCTAACATTCAGAGTGACTACTTTTCTATCATCAGTCATTCAACAACAATGTGCTGATAGTAAAGGTGGTTTCTGCTCACAGCATTAAGGTTGTGCCCTCTGTCTGTCTGTCTGTCTGTCTGTCTGTCTGCAGTGTTGTGTGGTTGAGTCTCAGTTCATTGTGGTGCAGCAGCACCACCTGCTGTCGAAACCAACAAACTACAAGCTGAAGTTAGAGCTGCTGAGAGGAGTCAGAGGCTGTGTCCGGACTGCCATACTAGCGTCCTCCCTCCTACATACTCACCATCTATATACTGCATACTGTCTACTCAAAAATCGATTGTGTATGCGAGGTGCGTCGAAACGTTTTCAGTTGAAGTATACTCAAGCAGTAAAGAATTTCTTCTTCTTCTTCTTATAAGATTCAGGCCATTTAGACACTGTTTAGCGTATAACCGCCCTCCACAGGTTAGATATTGAACTAGATTTTTTCAGTCCTGTGTTCATCATCTGTGTTTTAGACCTCTTGTTTTATAATCTAAGTAGGCCTATCTTTAAGAACACTAATCATGTTTCGTGGCGACTCAGTAATGAAACTGAAAGTAGATATAATATTGCTAATAGCCTAAATGAACAGTAAACAGTAACATTGCACACTTATTTTTAGGTATGCTCTAATTGATTATTTATTAATTTTTTCACACGTTTATGTTTTGAGGCGGAGGATCCCTTCGACGCTCTCTGTCCAGCTCATCAGATAGCACTCAGCTGTCTGTGAGTTGACCTGGACGAGCCCCGGGGTGTGGAACAAACACAGCATTCAGTTCTGATCTGATTTTATACACTATCTATGGTTCTGATCTATCTCCACTATCAGACTGGCATCACTCATTTCACTAGTAACTCTAAGTTGTTAGGTATTTATCTTCATCTCTTATCTATTGTAAGAGTTTATGAATGACTGCACATATAGTTGTCAGATCGCGGACCCCAAACAATGTCGTTGCCTAGCAACTTGCTCGAAAATATTTCATTTTCCTGTGCGGGTAGAATTGACCCAGTGCATTGTGGGGCGGTTGAGTAGGAAAAGTATCCAATCGATCCATACCCAAACTCGCATACCCAACCGTCACATACTCAAATTGAAGTCAAAATGAGTATGAGTAGGACGTTAGTATGGCGTTCCGAACACAGCCAGTGTGTAGTGACAGAGATGAAATGTGTCAGAGAGGGGAATGACATGCAGAGAACAACCCGGGTCTGCTGTGAAGAGGACTGAGACTCAATGGAGGTGTGGGGGGGGGGGTAATATGTTTAACTAGCCCCGAACCTCCCTAGAGCCCCTAACAGACAGACAGGCAGACAGACAGACAGCCCCCAACCCTTACCCAGAGCTCTATTAACTGTTGAACCCTGAACCCAGAGCCCTGCAGATCTCATGTGGACCAGCAGCACATACAGTGCTGTTTGAAAGTTTGTGAACCCCTTGAGCATTTTGGAATTTTATTGTGTTTAACCATTATTAATTCATTTTTATCAATACCAGTATTTTTTATATGAAATAACAGATGTTTGTTTATCAATTCAACATTTTTCTTTTCCAGAAATCAATTGTTAAAAAAGATAAAACTAATTATTTGCCAACTGTTGTATCTGCAAAAGTTTGTGAACCCTGGCCGCATTGCTTAAATCGAGCAGGTAAAAACAATCAGGTGGGCCAAACTGACCTGGTTTGATCTCTGTTTTTTCTAGTGCCACCCAATTTCTTCCCTAAAGATCTCTCATTACATTGGTCTATTTCATCAATCAGTTTGGCCCACCTGATTGGTTTTTACCTGCTCGATTTAAGCAATCCAGCTCAGGGTTCACAAACTTTTGCAGATACAGTTGGCAAATAATTTGTTTTATCTATGCTAAACCATTATCAATCTATTCCACAAATGATCCCAGAAACACGCCTGAGGTCCTGAGACAATATATCCAGGTTTATTTGGTCCAGCAGGAAACCAAGGGCCAGGTTTAAAACAATTCGATTACATAAAGAGGGCGGTGTGTCTGTTCCTAATCTGAGGCAATATTTCTATCAGCCCAGATACGATTTGTAGTAGGCAGAAGCTGCCCCCAATGTGAAGCACGATGGACAGACATGGAAGTCCACATAGACACCTTTAGAATCCAGGCAATGTTAGGGGACATGGGGAATACAATGGGTCACAAATATAAAACAGGAAATAATGCTATTGGATTCAGACAGTGGTGGGACATGGGTATCACAGCAGTATGTAAACTTACTCATGGTTTGCTCTTCAAAAGTGTTGAAGAATTACATGAGGAATTTGATCAAGAAAACCATTTTTTTTTTCAGATACCTGTAAAGAAAATACTTCATGATAAAATAATAAAACCAGCAATATCTGTAGAAGGCATTTCAGAGGTACAAATCCCAACTGAAGCTTATTTAAAAAAAAAACAATACAAGTATTTACAGAATACATCAGGGTCTACATTAACAGGTTATATGTGGAAAGCAAAGCATTCATCCACAAGCTCCAAGAAGTGGAGAGAATTTGGTTGGAGGAATTTCATTTCTTATTTTATATCAGCACATGCAACGCTGGAGGCAGTGCAAAACATGAAAGACCATCACTTTTATCTTTTCTGGTGTTTTGATATTTTGGGGGAAATATGTCAAACTCTGAGGAAGACTCTGGGACCCTGACCCTCTCATGAACAATGTGAAGGGGTTTTACTTCTGTGTTTTAAAGGATTAAAGGTAATTTCAGGAAAACATTTGTATCTTTGTAAAATACTACTGAAGAAAACTATCACTAATAAGTTGTGGGTTGTTCATTTTATAGTACATGTATTGTGTGTATGTCTTTTAAAAATGTGAAGTCTTAAATGCATTTTTTAAATGATAATTCCACATTCTACAAACTCTATAATCCTGTTTCTTAATCAATAACTGATTAATTTGTTACAAGAACCTGAACGATTTCTTTGCTGTGATCTTGTTCAGAGTCTCCCTCCTACAGATGACACAGAGACACTGAGGAACCAGGTTTATAGAGCCCAGCCCCATCCCCAAACCCAAACCCAGGATACAGAGGTTCAGTGAATGTGGTGTTGAAGGTGTGGAGGTGGATCAGTGAGTCAGAGGAGACTCTGTAGAAGGACAGAGAGCCAGCAGGACAGTCCACATACACTGCTACTCTGTCAGAGACAGAGGAGGAGGAGGAGGAGGAGATGGGTGTGTGTATGTTATTGTGATAGCCAGAGTAACTACGATCAGAACAGCTCAGACTCCAGGACTGATCATTCAGTCCAAACAAACAGTCTGCACTGTCTCCTTTTCTGTTGATTCCTCTGTAACTCGCTGATATAAAAACCCCTCCGCTCCACTCAACTTCCCAGTAATGGCGACCAGTCAGACCATTACTACACAGCAGCTGAGGCCAGAAGTCAAATCTCTCTGGATGATCAGGATATGGCTGCTCCTCGTTCACCAGTGTCACCTTCCTGTTGTTGTCAGACAGTTTGAGGTTTCTGTTCACTGTGTTTGTGTCCAGTGTGAGTTCACAGGAATCTGATGGAGAGAAAAAGACATAACACAGCAGCAGTTATTAATCCATCATCTGTTCATTGATTGACAGTTTGATGATTATGAACATTATAAACACACTTACACTTCCTCAGACCTGGTGTCAGCCATTGGACTCCAGCAGGCTCCACCCTGAAAGGGGGGGGGGGGGTGGTTCAATATATTGCGTCATTAAAGCCAAAATAAATCCCTACAAAGCTAACATAACCATGTAGCAAAAAAGGAGCACTTAGTCCGCTAGCTTAATGCTAACATATCATTGATGCAGGTTGCCCTACTGTAATGGAAATGCAAACCCTACAGGGCTGAGGTGCTGAGCCAAACTGAGTCAAATGGAGACGGACAAACACCATTAGTGTGTCAGGGTCATATGAGAAACTGTCTCCAGCTCTTCCTCCTCTATCAGACTGACAGCAGCCTCTTCATACCTGAGAGTGTCCAGTCTCCAGAGGGGACCGTCCCGTCCAGCAGACAGTAGGGACTTTAAGCAGCGGTGTTTTAGGGACGGCTACGGCGCCAGGGAAAGATTCCAACGGGCTCCACTATCACCTAGCAACACTTAGACCGGCTACTTGCTGCAGCTGGTGTAGCGCTCACAACGTCAAAAACCCATTCTGCCGTTGTAAACAGACGGACTACGGCTTTGACTCGCTCTGACTACAGCGATAGGAGGTGATGACATAAATTCTCGAATGCTCAAAATTCTACTCGACCGCCGTAGCCGTCCTCTCAACCGTCGTTGCTTAAAGTCCCTAGTAGCTCCACTCCTGAGGCTCCTGGATGGTTGTAGCTCAGGTCCAGCTCTCTCAGATGGGAGGGGTTGGAGCTCAAAACTGAGGCCAGAGAAGCACAGCCTTCCCCTGTTATCAGACAACCTGACAGACTACACACATACACACACACACACACACACACGCACGCACGCACGCACGCACACACACACACACACACACCCAGTGTTTTTGTTTAGGTACGTTTTGGTCCAGATAGAATACTTGAGAGCCACATTTATACAATGAAAACTAAATGGGGAGTAAGCTATCAAAAATAAGACCTGTTGAAATTAATCATTTGATTCTCAAGCAACTGCTGAAATTTAGATAAAGAGCCTTTGATAAATCATAGTGTCAGACACAATCCTAAACAGGTTAACTTGTTATAAACTCAAGGGCAAAGGTTTCGTTTAACTATTATGGGGAGGACGTTATGATATGACAATCATAATGTCCTCCCCCAGAAAAGTTTGACCGTGAAACATTTCCTTTCGTGCATTTTTTATTATATGTCATACACCAATTTGTGAATTCTTATCAATTATTTCCTGTGTAAATGTCTTTATTTCTGTAAAGAAGAAGACATTCAGGTTTCAGCTGACTATAATGGAATATACTGTATAGCAGTTCTCAGGCATTATTTCCATGGGTTTACATGGAAATAACCAGCAGAAAACCTACATCATGTGAAACATTAATAACCACAAAATTGGTATATGCACACACTCTATCAGCTCTTGCCACCAGGCTTAAACACATTTCCAGGGGAAACACTGCATTGGAAAGACTCGTTGGAAAGAAGAGGGTGCGTCAGCTAGCTAGCAAGCTAAGTCAAAATTTAGACACTAGATCATGTTGGCATTCATATTTTTAAATGTGACTCAATGTAGTTCCGAAACCTGAAGGAGAGAAAGTGAAGTATATTGGGCCAAACAAGCTAGCTTCTACCATTACTACACTGTGTGCATTGCCATCTGCGAGGCTAGTCAGAAGCAACTGCAACGCCAGCCGGAGCTCGGCTAGGTGAAGATGGTACAGTCCACTTTAGGGGTGTCAGAAATGGTTGGGAATTAGAAAGTTATAAGTCAGAAGGATATAATGTAGCGTCACAGGGTTTAGGAGATAGGGGCGGGCCATCTCCGAGGGGTTCTAGTTATAATATAAATGTTTCGACCCCCTGGACTGTTATTTTTACCTCTTTTGGGGAGGTCTTTGTCTTTCCTATTTTTTTGAGGAGGACAAATTGAGCTCTCCTTAAAATAGAGGGGGACATGTTCCCTGCATTGCCCCTGATAGAGGGGGACATGTCCCCTGCATTGCCCCTGAAATCTAAAACTACAATACGTAAAAACTTATGTCAATCAGAAGATTAAAGATCCTTTGATGAATCATCATAGCAGACACAAGCCTACACAGATTAACTTGTTATAAACTAATGTAAATCAAATGTTAAATGGTAATCAGTTGAACTGGTTGATAATCTGACCTGAGTGTTTCCAGTTTACAGTGTGGACTCTGCAATGCAGCAGACAGATGCTTCACTCCTGAATCCTGCAGGTCGTTGTTACTCAGGTCCAGCTCTCTCAGACTAGAGGAGGAGCTGAGAGTTGAGGCCAGAGCTTCACAGCTTCTCTCTGAGAGGTTACAGCCACTCAGCCTGGAGAGACAACAGTAAAGGAAAAAGTAATTAAAATCTCTTTCAACTTTATCTTCTTGTTCAAGATGATTTGCTAGGGATGTAACGTCCTGTTGATGTTTGTAGCATAAGCTTCAGTTAGCTTAAACAGTCGGCAGGTAACAAGCGGTAACAACAAGTGGGATTTCTGGGGTCGTATTCACAAAACATCTTAAGGCTAAGAGTCAACCCCTCCCTCTTCCTTAGTTAAAATGGTTCTCAGAAGCTTTGTGAATACGTTTTAAGAAATTACTCTTAAGTAAGAACTGTTAGTGCTCCTTAGGAGTACTCTTAGCACTAATGATAAAATGTTTTGTGAATACAGCCCCTGAAATACAACTTTATTATAACAACCTACCAAAGGACGCCAGGTCTCCACAGCACTATATCCACTAGATATAGATGCGGGAACAACATAGGTAATGGACCTGACCAACTCATAACTAAGCAAAAAGTAGCCATAGCTTGTAGCCTAGCCTAGCAGCAGGAACAGGTTCTAATTATCGTCTAACACAACTGACAAAAGAAGCCGGTGGCTCTACATGTTTAAATTTCATGTGTTTTTGGGTTTTGGTGTGAAGAGGAGACATATGTAGTTCTAAACCTATTAGTAATTGATGTACTTCATTATGCAATGAATAGGCTCATGTCTATTATTTACAAATGAATAACTCCTACGTACAGAGCTTTTTTGGAGGCTTTGACCACTGGCAGCAGCCTCAGAAGAGCCTCCTCTGAAGCTGAGTATTTCTTCAGGTCAAACACGTCCAGATCTTCTTCTGATGACAGTAAGATGAAGACCAGAGCGGACCACTGAGCAGGAGACAGTTTCTCTGTGGAGAGACGTTCTGAACTAAGGGACTGTTGGATCTCTTCCACTAGAGAACGATCGTTCAGTTCATTCAGACAGTGGAACAGATTGATGCTTTTCTCTGAAGAGGGAGACTCCTGGATTTTATTCTTGATATACTGGACTGTTTCCTGATTGGTCAGTGAGCTACTTCCTGTCTGTGTCAGTAGACCTCTGAGGAGATTCTGATTGGTCGGCAGTGAAAGACCCAGGAGGAAGCGGAGGAACAAGTCCAGGTGTCCATTTGGACTCTGTAAGGCCTTGTCCACAGCACTCTGGTAGAATTCTGCTGGATTGTCTATGAAGAAGTAAGACCACAAGGATCCTGTTTGTTCATTGGACATCAGATTGACTTCAGAGTTGATGAACGTCAGATGGACATGAAGAGCAGCCAGAAACTCCTGAACGCTCAGATGGACGAAGCAGAACACCTTGTCCTGGTACAGTCCACTCTCCTCTTTAAAGATCTGTGTGAACACTCCTGAGACCAATGAGGCTGCTGTGATATCGATGCCACACTCTGTCAGGTCTGATTCATAGAAGATCAGGTTTCCTTTCTGCAGCTGCTCAAAAGCCAGTTTTCCCAGAGACTCGATCATCTTCCTGGTCTCTGGACTCCAGTGTGGATCTATCTCAGCTCTTCCATCATACTTGATGTTCTTCAGTTTGGCCTGAAGCACCAGGAAGTGGATGTACATCTCAGTCAGGGTCTTGGGCAGCTCTCTTCCTTCTCCAGTCTTCAACACATCCTCCAGGACTGTAGCAGTGATCCAGCAGAAGACTGGGATGTGGCACATGATGTGGAGGCTTCGTGATGTCTTGATGTGGGAGATGATTTTGTTGGCCTGCTTCTCATCACTGAATCTCTTCCTGAAGTACTCCTCCTTCTGTGGGTCAGTGAACCCTCTGACCTCAGTCACCATGCCAACACAGTCAGGAGGGATCTGATTGGCTGCTGCAGGTCGTGTGGTTATCCAGAGGCGAGCAGAGGGAAGCAGTTTCCCCCTGATGAGGTTTGTCAGCAGCACATCCACTGAGGTGGACTCTGTAACGTCAGTCAGGATCTCATTGTTGTGGAAGTCCAGAGGAAGTCGACACTCATCCAGACCGTTAAAGATGAACACAACCTGGAACTCTTCAAAGTTGCAGATTCCTGCTGCTTTGGTTTCAGGGAAGAAGTGATGAACAAGTTCCACCAAGCTGAACTTTTTCTCTTTCAGCACATTCAGCTCTCTGAAAGTGAATGGAAATGTGAACTGTATGTCCTGGTTGGTTTTCTCTTCAGCCCAGTCCAGAGTGAACTTCTGTGTTAAGACTGTTTTCACAATGCCAGCCACTCCCTTTGTCATCACTGTTCTGCTTGGTTCATCTCTTCCAGGTGAGACTTTAAAGATGTCTTCTTGTCTGATGGTTGTTTCTGGTCTGTGTGGTTTCCTGGATGCTGTTTCAATCAGTCTGACCTCATGTTCATCATTGACCTCTCCAGTCCCTCCCTCTGTGATATAGAGCTCTGTGTAGATCTGATTCAGAAGGGTTGGGTTTCCTGCTTTAGCGATCCCCTCAAACACACACTGGAACTTCTTCTTCAGGTTGGACTTTAGTTCACGCTGACAAACTCCAGAATGATTTCCTGAAAGAACACACACAAGAATGAGTCAAGAGTTTACAGTAATTAAGTGAATCACAATATATAAATAAACAGATGTAAACATGTCTCCCTCCATCTCTTGAGACTTCAGTAAATGTCCCATTCCCCCATAATGTTAAACCTTTAGAGAATTGTTCTTACTGCTCCACAGAAGGTCAGCCAGCTCCTTCTGCTTCATGCTCCTCAGGAAGTCCAGTGTGACCTTCAGAAATGCCTCTTTGCTGCTGCTCTGCTCCTCATCCTCACTCTGACCCTCTAAGCATTCTGGGTAATCTGGGCTCAGAAGCTTCTGCATCTTCTTCAGCTCGTTCTTCACAAACGTGACGATGTTTTCCTCCAGCAGCTGGAACAGAATATTAAATGAACGACTCGATCAAACTAAACTCATGAAGCTAACATCAGACCCATGTTGGACAGACTGACAGTCCACTGGCCTAAACAGTTAACCTTTATTTATACAGGTAAATCCCATTGAGACCCGAGACTCTTTTTCAAGGGAGACCTGTTCCCTGTCGACCACCTTACCCACTTCACCACAGCCGCCCTGAAGGGTTGGGGTTAGGGAGTTGTTTAGTTAAACATGGAGGTTGATGTGTACAGAACAGATGGACAGTAGTTGTTGTTCATGTACAGACCATGAATGTGGAGTCCAGGTGTGTTTGATGCTGCTGGTCAGACCGACCACTGGGAACCTCTGAGATCTCCTTGTCAACTCTGTGGAGAAACCATAAAGAATGAGCTCATGTATAGGGTTAAAGTTTCCCCCCAGGGGCAGCTGGTGAGCTGAGCTGGGATAACATTCCCAGATGACAAAGTTCTTCAGTAAAGCTCTAAATACACAAACTGCTGCTGTAGAGAATGATGAGGTTTAACGTTTTTAACATGTTCTTAGGGCGCACTCTCACTAGGCAAAGTTGCCCTGTACCGTACTCAAGCACGATTGCCCCCCCTCCCCACTCCCCCGCTGGCCTGTACTCACACTACACCTAAAGATCTGGGCCTTGGCACGATTGCTTTTGCCCTACGTCACCACGTCTAAGTGCGTGTTTGGGATTTGGAGCGAAGGCTACTGTAGGCTATACGATTGTTTTTGAATATTTTCATAGATTGGCAAGGCAAGGCAAGGCAAGGCAAGGCAAGGCAAGGCAAGGCAAGGCAAGGCAAGGCAAGGCAAGGTAAGTTTATATAGCAGAATCCAGACACAAGGCCATTCATAGAAGGTGTATCACTGTTTGAAGCAACAGAGAGAAATGCTTTGGGATTTACAAATTTGTAGATTTTTCTCCCCTCTCCCACAAACACAAAAATACAGTTACACCTTCTCAAATACTTAATTACAGGAGCACAAATCCTATGTTGTCAATCACACATTATGGAAATCATGCACTGACACTTTAGCAGAAAAAATTTTAGTGATTTTGTTGCAAAACACATAAACACACCCTTATCATTTGCACAACTGTGAATCACTACGAGAATTTATACCTTCATCAACATAAAGGCTACACTTTGTTAGTCATTCAGGTAAAGAAAGCTCTACTGCATTTCCAGAACTGCCAACTAACACATTCCATGTACACGTTTGCATCCAAAATAATATATATAATATATTGCATGTTTTGGATACTTACTCATTTATTAATATCAGAAATCTAAATGTTGTATACAACAATTTTATAAAATAATATGTAATGGAATACACGTGTTCATAACTGTAAATCATCGACAGATATATCATTTAGTTTCCCTCCTATTTCTTCATTCCTTGTTGTTTTCATAAACGTTGGTGTATTTTATGGTTCTTATAAACTGCCTGCCATCGTGTTATCAGAAATTGTATGATGAGAATAAAGCTAAACCTTGAGCCGGAATGTGTAACAATAAGAGAACAGTACACGGAGATAACTAGAAGAGATATCACCATGTTCTCACAGTTACTTATTAACAGACTCCAGTTGAATGCAAGGTGCTCTAGGAGTTGTAAAGTCAATGAAAAAAATAAATCATAGGCTTACTCCAGACCCACTCGCACAGAGCCGAGGATAGTTCTAACCGTGCGGTTCTGAACCACACTAGGGTCTTCCTCAGGGCTACGCCTTTTCTTCACAGTACACCACTAATTTAGTGCGAGTGCACCTGGAGAGCCTCGGTGCTTTCTTTTTTTCATAAAAGAGAAGTGTTGTAAAGTAGATAACCAGAATGTGTGACCATTAAGAACAGTGTTACCAGAAAACATTAAACTGAATCATGATCTTACTTTGAGCCTGAAGGTTCATGACTGACGTCTGGACGGCTGGAGGCTGCAGACTCTGATCTGTCCTTTTCCTCTGAATCATTCATCTTCTCAGGTCTGAGAAGAAACCAGTCACACTGGACACAGACACACAGACACACACACACACACACACACACACACACACACACACACACACACACACACACACACACACACACACACACACACACACACACACACACACACACACACACACACACACACACACACACACACACACACACACACACACACACACACACACACACACACACACACACACACACACACACACACACAGCATGATAGAGTCAGGACTATATATTTGACCTAAGTTTGATAGAAAATGATGCGTATCTTCCAGCAAACATAAAATGATAAATTCAGGCTTTTGCTTCGTGTGTGTTTTTTTTGTTTCTTTGTTTTTTTTTTTTTTTTCTAATATTTAGTTTTTGTGATACATAATATATTTGTAATATAACAATATGTGAAGAGGGTTAGCATAATAAGCCTACAGTCTTCTTCTGTACATATGTTAAGAGGCTTTTCAGCCATTGTAAGCCTTTTTAAAGAAAATTATTGAGCCATTGTCTGTTAGAAAATGTTGACCATGTCTCTGGGTCATGGACCGAACATAAATGTTCTAATGAGAAACTGTGACTCCAACTAACAGCTCTAAAGGTTGAGTCAGAAATTCTGGAAAACGTTTCTTTTAGATGACTCCCCATTTCTCCTCTGTACTGTCTAATAAAGCTTGAAAATGCAAAAAAATATCTTTAAAAAAAAATGTAATACTTACCCAATGCCATCAGTGTTTCTTCAACATCTTTAATGGTCTGAATGAATCTCCACAATCCAAGTTAGGAAACAAAATACTTTAAAAAATGTCCCGGACTAAAGTGTCTCATGTCTGGGAACAAAGCAGCGGATTCAGAAGTGAATTCCTGTAAACGGAGAGGGGGGAAGAAAGGGATTTTCCACTTATTACATGGAAACAAACAACAACAAACGAGTAAGGGGCAGGGTGGGGGCAGGGTGGGGCAGGGTAGTGGCAGGGTAGTGGCAAAACAAAAAAACAAAACAATGAAGGCAAAAGGTCTGAACTTAATATTTATGTTGAAGTATTTTAGTTGTGTCCATGTGACAGGTTTGAGCCCATCTTGTCTACCTGTGTGCTGTCTGTCTGTCTGTCTATGTGTGTGTGTGTGTCTGTCTGTCTGTCTGTCTGTGTGTGTGTGGTGTGTGTGTGTGTGTGTGTGTGTGTGTGTGTGTGTCTGTCTGTCTGTTTTTCTGTCTGTGTGTTTGTCTGTCTGTCTGTCTGTCTGTCTGTCTGTCTGTCTGTCTGTCTGTCTGCAGTGTTGTGTGGTTGAGTCTCAGTTCATTGTTGATGCAGCAGCACCACCTGCTGTCCAAACCAACAAACTACAAGCTGAAGTCAGAGCTGCTGAGAGGAGGAAGAGGAGGACGCTCACACTCAACATGATTCTATTGAGTCTTATACCATAGTCTGTGTGAATACTCTATTCTGATTGGCTGGAGAACATTCCATAGGTGTGGATTAACCCCTGATGTATGGACACCTAGATGGAACTGTTTACATTCTGTCCACTTTAATGCGTCGCCGGCTCGCCGCTGATT
Source organism: Hyperoplus lanceolatus (assembly GCA_026929865.2). Classification (NCBI taxonomy): domain Eukaryota; kingdom Metazoa; phylum Chordata; class Actinopteri; order Uranoscopiformes; family Ammodytidae; genus Hyperoplus; species Hyperoplus lanceolatus. The sequence continues at coordinate 984,111 of CM049398.1, forward strand.
AAACTGTTGATAAGTGATTTATAAAGCCTGAAATATCCTGCCGTGCAATAGCCTCTGACCACCACAGGATGGCGCTCGCAACACAAGAGCTGTAGTAACGATAGTAGTAAAATAAAGTGGCTAAACTTAATGTCCTCTGGCTAAACGTCAATGGTGATCTCGTTAAAAAGGTGAGTAAGACTCCTGTTTAATTTGAGAAAAGGTTTGTAACTGAGTTTACATGTGTTTAGCCACTAAAGCCCGGCTGCACTGTCTATCTGGACACAGGCTACTGCTGTCAGTCAGTCACTGCCTCACGTAACTTCAGGCTGTAGCCCATAATACACATGTTCGCCAGTCATATTCTCCGTGAAATGCGTTATTTATTTTGTGGGAAATGCATTGTTAGCTCGGTGGAGATGTTGTTAAACATATTGGCCGATTACATTTCCTGTGTGTACAGCGTGCGCAATGTTTTTTGACTTTGTATCTTGCTAGCATAACAGTAGCTCTGTGGCTAACAGCTGCCGCAGTCTCCCGTTGCTCGTATTATCCCTGGTCCGACTTCCCAGTACAATTTGAACGCACCATTACAGCCAAATTATGTCGTTGCTAGGTCGAATCCTTGGTTGTTCCTATTGACTGGAGTACTGAACTACGTTTTCATTACATAAGAACCTTATGGGTTTGCGATGGGTATTCCAGTTATTATATGAGGTCTCAGGTGTTGCTATGGAAACAAGTTGTTATTGGTTCGAAAAAAATCTAATTTGATCGCAAAAAGGCATGAAAACATAACTGATTGGTCTAATTATTATTTTTATTAGTAGGTGACTATGGTATAAGCGGGTTAATGCCCTTCGAGGTGTCCATGTATCATGTATTAATGGACTTCGTGAAGGCAACTTCTCGCCTCCACGGTGTCCATTAATACATGATACATGGACACCTCGAAGGGCATTAACCCGCTTATATGATATATTATATAACCTTAACCCTGATATATTATATAACCTTAACCCTGATATATTATATAACCTTAACCCTATTATATAAGTCTTTATGACTTTTAGCGTCAAATGATTCTACACAGACTTCTGTTCTTTTTATTTCTTGAAAATAAAATCTTAATTTAAACGAGCAAAAATCCACAAAAATTCATGACAAGTATTCACTTTCATTACATGAATGAATTTTAAATGATCTTAAATATATATCTGTATTGCAACGTGCATGTGAAAACTTTGAGCACACAATGGGCCCAGAAAGAAAACACTGTGACATTGTAACCCTATGGAATACCAGTCTACTAAACCCTTATTTAGATATGTCAATGCAGGTGTTCTCCAGTAGAGGGCGTCTGACTCTGTGTGATTGCAGTAGCAGAAAATGTTCGGCTCTGGGACGTGTGCATCTCACGTTTCCAGGGGGTCACATTAAGCCGTAACACCTGGCAGCAGCAGGTAAACAGCAGGGGGTCACATTGGGCAACCGTGGCTCAGGTGGTTAAGCGGGTTGGCCAATGATCCAAGGGTTGGCGGTTCGCCACCAGTGTCATGGTTGTTGTGTCCTTGGGCAAGACACTTCACCCACCTTGCCTCGTGTGAATGTGTATGACTGCTGTATGTTTGAGGTGGTGGTCGGAGGGGCCGTAGGCGCTGAATGGCAGCCACGCTTCCGTCAGTCTGCCCCAGGGCAGCTGTGGCTACTATGGTAGTTTACCACCACCGGTATGACTGTGTGTGAATGAATGGAACCTGGAACCCTGTAAAGCGTCTTTGAGTGCCTTGAAAAGCGCTATATAAATCCAATCCATTATTATTATTAAGCCGTAACACCTGGCTGACAGCAGGTAAACAGCATCCAGCGAACAGCTCCTGGGGCCTGTTTCAGGAAGCAGGTTCAGCGTGACTCAGTCCGTTACTGTGGCAACATACGCCGTGGGTCTAACCTGCTGGACAGGTGGTTTGAACTACTCTGAGTCTGTGTCACTTTACGCTGCAGCTCCGACTGAAGAAAGAGTGTCACTGCCACAACGCGTCCCTGTACAGTTTGAAACAAAATCTCTCCAGAGAAATCACCATCGAGATGTTTTCATCATTTGATTTTATGTTTGATCGATCATTTATCTGATCAGCATTCTCAGCCCTCGTGTCGTTAACATAGGCGGCCACCTTACACACCGGGAGCATGCTCTACATTCAGATGAACTTTCTTCACTTAGTTCAACCCTGCACTCAACTCCACACCAGAGTGCAGGGTTGAACTCAGAGTTTGTCAACCTGAAACACGCCCCAGACATTCAGAATGTTTTTATCTTCCACGTGAAGATTCTATGTCACGTGTCTCCGTCTGAACGGGGATTTAACATGACGGTTGTTCTGTTGAAGGGGATAAAGAGGCCTGTCTCCGTCTGAACGGGGATTTAACATGACGGCTCTGTGTCTCTGTAGATTCATTCATCTCCATGTTTGACTTCTTATTTATTCCGTAGAAAAGGATAAAAGTGATTTTACAAAATCCTCTCTCTCTCTGTTTTTGTATCTGTGTTTGTGTGTGTGTGTGTGTGTGTGTGTGTGTGTGTGTGTGTGTGTGTGTGTGTGTGTGTGTGTGTGTGTGTGTGTGTGTGTGTGTGTGTGCGTGCGTGTGTGTGTGCGTGTGTGTGTGTCTGTGTGTGAATAGCAGGAAAAAAATTATGTCGCTCTTATTATTAATTAAATTATTAAATTAAAAGTGCAACAAGGGCTAAAAAAGTGTTGGAGCCATTATACTTTATTTAGTTAGACATGATAAATGCCTCCATCTGGTGGTGACCAGTGGTAGTGACGCAAAGCCTTGTAATCAGCTCAGTAGTTGTAGGCAGGTGTGCAAACAAACAGTGAATGCTGAGAGAGCACACAGTGTTTACTGCTCCTGACACACTGTGATACTGACAGAGTATAGAACAATACTTTAGATATCACAACAAACGTTTGAGTGTTATCAGCGTAAGTTTGGTTTATTTGTACTTTTCAGTTTATTTATTGTGCTGCATGTTAGAGCTGAGAGCCAACACATGCACACGCTCACACACAATCAAATCAAATGATCAAATCAATGTAAATATAATAATGTAACTTAATTTGAACAGGGACAATGTACAAAAGAAAAATTAAAGCTGCAGTGTGTAACTTTGTGTGTGTCAGGGAAGTGAAACATTTTCTAGGGTATATTCTCATAACTGAATAAAACAAACTTTTCTCACAGGAAAATGTGATCCCTGGAACACTGTTTGAAGTTAGAAAGCTTCCAAGGGGGCGCCCTTAGCTCAGTTGGTAGGGCGTCCCCCCATGGGCCTCGGCCAGCAGCGGACTCGGGTTCGATTCCAGCCCGCGGTCGTTCTCTGCATGTCACTCCCCTCTCTGCCCCATTTCACCTCTGTCTCTACACTATCAATAAAGCAGAAAAATCCCAAAAAAAATCTTAAAAAAAAAAAAGCTACCTGAAAAGTTACTATTTGACTGTTGTTGTTTACAGCAGCAGGGCCCACAGTTTGGTTTACAAACATATTCTAGTCTTATGTTTGGTTCCATGTTCCTCAAAATAATTTAGTTTTGATTTATGATGATAGAATTATTCAATACTAAGAATTACATGTAGAGAAAATATGTTTAGTAAACTAACTGCAGGCTCTGTGAATGTAAACAAACCCCCCTCCCCTGAAACTGTGTAGTGACCCTTTAACCTTGTTGTAGGGCAGGGAGAGATGTATTGTGTACCAGGTTTTAGCAAATTGCTATTTTCCATCTGTGGTGATGTATTTATGTTTAGGTTACAACTAACCTGTTTAATAATCTTAACTCTGTGTTTTTATGTCAAAGTATTGAGACTTTTTTTAACATTACGACATTTTAACACATGAAGGCTGATGTAGTTAATAAAATATAAAGAGCTCTGTCACTCCGTTCTGCTCACTTCTCTCATTGACTAGTTTTTATATCTGAAATATCACAGGTGGAATAAAGTATTTGTATATTATTTTAAGTACAGGTTTGAGGCACTTGTACTTTGTATCTTTGTACCTCACTCTCCGGATTAAAAGCTTGGATGTTCACAAGCTACCCAGCACTGTCGAAATAATTCAAATTGGCTCCATAATTACATATTAATGAAAAAACAGTTGTAGTCCAATAATATTTTGCATTTTCTAATGTACTTTAGCTTCTATGAAAATGGTGAAATATTTTCCTTTAACACCCCGTATCTGTATCTGAATATAAGCTAGGAAAGTCATAATACAAGTAGAGCTGACTTTAAACTGCTGCATTTTAATCAAACCAACATATTATTAAGATATTTATATGTTTATATATATACAAATATGCAAGTAAATCTATAACTTAAATAAATTAAACTTTCAGACCAATGAAGGTAAATACTGGAAACGGCTCAAAGTGTTTAAATGCTCTGAGCAATATAAACGTCTGTCTGGTTTTATTACGACTTAAAGCAATTGTTTGTTTTTTGCTTTCCTTATGTTGATATTGGAATGACACTAACGATATTAATGAAATGTCCAGAGATGCTTTGCAGTGATTTTTAATGACAAAGGAATCAGACAAATAACATGACATGACATTTGTCTTCATTCAGTTGCAGATTTGAAAATTAATGATTCATATGCTTTTATCTGAAGGAAACTGAGAAGTTAAGATACTTTGCTGCAGTGATTCAGATTAAGATTATGATCATTTAAATGCAAAAAATAAAAAAACCGGCATTAGCATCATGTAGATGAAGATGTTTGTGCGTTACATGGTGAAAAGCATATGGCCACTGAAGGTGTTGTGGTGGTCGGTAGTGTCATACACTATTGCGTTGCTCCACAGATGCACAGACACGACATCTCCAGCCTCCAGGAGCAGAGAGACGCCTTGAGAAGCAGACGATCCACCGGACGGCTGGCTCTCAAATGCAGTGAAGATGTACTCTGTGTTCTTCACCAACACAGCACCATTATAACCTCCGTGTCCATAAAGGTGCCACTCAAAGTGATAGGCTCCTCTCAGCGGCGCAGTGAAGGCACCTGTGGAACGTTTTTATTTTTCATTTTAAAGCAAGACACTGCAGGTGAATAAGGTAAACAATTAAATGTGTAGATATTACCATGAAACCTTGTAAAATAGAACCTTGAAATAATTTGCATATTTGCAAAAATCAAATCAATTATTCATGAATTTGCAAAATTAAAACCCAAAATCTAGATGTTGGATAGAGCCAGAGTTAAAATCTCCAATTTTTTCAACGTATTAGTTTCCAAAGTTTATACAGAACAGATTTTGGATACAGACTTTTTCATTTTATAAATCATAAAAATAATAGATACAGCTCATAAAAAAATGCTTTTTCAGCATGTTTGTAAGAAGAAAATGTCTCATAAATCAGACAGTGAACAACATATGAACAAATCCTTCTGTAATAACCTTCAGAATAGTGCTGAGAATGATTATGGAAAGTTTGGTTCATATAAGTGCTTTAGAAGTTGAGATTTTCGGTTCAGAGTATTGAAAAAACTAATGTTGAAATAATGGCTGTTAATAATATGGTTGTAAAGGAGAAATAATGTAATGGAGGCTAAAAAGACACAAATCTCAGAGTTGACCATTGCTTTAAATTGAATTATGGATTTGCCAAAACTGAAATGTCTAGTTCAGGTACCTGTGATTGGGCTGTAGGCGTTTCCAATGTTGGTGACGACGTGTTTGTAGACCAGAGGAATGTGTTGGTGAAAGGGTCCAATGGTTTGACTGCCAGAAGCCAGCAGAGAGGCAGAGAAAGCCACCTGTTTACCTGAGAGAGAGAGAGAGAAATATATTCAGCTGTTTATCGTCTATCGATCAATCAACATTTATTTATTGATGAAGCCCTTTACAGCAACCAGCAGGTCCAAACTGCTTTACATCAAGGAAACAATCAAATGTAACATACAGTAAGAAGAGAAAAGTTTACACAACTGCAGGAGGAAAATGTCACAGCGCTACTGTGTATTAAAAGCCTTTCTAAATTAATATGTTTTCAGGTTAGATTTAAACTGGTCTGCGTCTGTGATGGAGTTAATGTCAGGGGGAGACATGTTCCATTGTCTCGGGCAGCAGCTGTTAAAGTGTGATCACCCCAAAGTTTGTACCTCGACCGTGGGACTTTAAAAGAAGTTGCTTGGATGACCACAGTGACCTGCTGTCACTTTATCAAGATTTTTTTAGTAATGAAAATATATTCTGGTTAAAATAGTTTGAACATGTTTTTGTTAGAGGAGGAGACGTGATTAATCCACAAACCTTGCAGCTGTTTCTTCAGCTCATCAACCTCAGTCTGCTGATTCGCTGCTTGTTCTGAAATAAAACAACACAGATAAAGTGTGTGTGAGAGAGAGAGAGAGAAATATATTCAGCTGTCTGTGAACACAACACTGGCATCATCATTCTCTGTAATTCATCGTCTATCCATCAATGAACATTTATTTATGAAGCCCTTTACAGCAACCAGCAGTGAGAGAGAGAGAGATGGAGAGAGAGAAAGGGAGAGAAAGGGAGAGGGAGGGGGAAGAGAGAGAGAGAGATAGAGAGAGAGAGAGAGAGAGAGAGCAGATTAAGGCAGGGCCATTGGGAGGCCTCGCTCATGATGTCATCCTTTAGAATCCTCTGACATCACTCTCTCATCAGCTGTTCACAGCAACAACACTGAGTTATAAAATACACAATATGTAAACAAGTGAAAACTAGAAAATGTGTGAAAATGTAAAGGTCTAGTCATGCAATCAGCATCAGTTGTGTGTAACTGTATCTGTGCCTGTCTATCTGTCTGTTTGTCAGTTGAGTGGATAGATAGATAGATAGATAGATAGATAGATAGATAGATAGATAGATGTTAAAGTGTGTGTGTCTGTGTGTAGGCCTAGGTGTGGGCTAATAAAAAGGGAGAGAGATAAAAAGGTGAGAGCAGCATAAAGCAAAGCACAAAGGTTTTCTTGACCGCTTCCTTTTTCCTTTCCTCAGCTGTTATAATGCTGCCTTTCCGCACGGCGGTGGAGACGAACCCAAAACAACATACAGCGGGATTTGACGGTCCGGTGATAAGGAAACAGTAAACACTAAAGGTGCCAACACACTGCACATCGCCGCGCGGCGAGTTTACATAGAAAGTCAATGTATTTCGAGCGCCGCCGCGCGAATCGGCGGCCGGCGGCGAGCGGTTCACGCGGCGCGGCGCGAATGGGGCGGCGCGGCCGCCGCAGAAGTTGAAAATATTGAACTTTTCGCCGCGCCTGAAAATCTGTTTGGGTTTTCTCTACATGTTGATATGCCGGCGTGAGTGTGTATATGCACGGCCATGGATGCATATGTGCGTGTGTGTGTGTGGGCGGGTTGTGTGTGTATGTGTGTGTGGGCGCATGTGTGGGTGTGTTTACGAAGCTTGGGTGGCAGGTGGCGGGGAGAAATGTGTGAGAGGTGCAGTGAGACCAATACAAGGGCCGATGGCAGAGATGATGAAGGCAGAATACTTCAGAGACGCTCCCAACAAAAACAAATCAGTGAGGATGACGACGATGATGAGAGAGATGTAAATAGCGGGAAGAAACTGGGCGTGCACATTCAATGAGTCATCGGACGGCGGGCGGCGGTGGACACAATTATGAGCCAAAATGATCACGCGGCGCGGAACCTGCGATTCGCGCGGCCAACCGCCGCGCCGCGGTGTGCAGTGTGTTGGCACCTTAAGGTTTAACAAGAAACTTTATAAAGACAGACTTAAAATAACGCTCTCTGCCCATACAAAAAGTTCTGACTTGATGGAGCGATCGATGTGCAAAAACCATTGTTACATGTGTCTGATGACGGGCCGTTATATTAATAATAAACAGCGCGCTGCACATTAGAACAGCATGTACATTAACAGCGTGGTCATTGTTTAGAAGACTGTTAAGGCTGAAGTGCTCCTAAAGCGTTTACATTGTGCTTGATTTTCTTTCTCACTGTTATTTTAATAGTCATCCCTACAATTTATATGAGACTGTCCACCGGGACCCATTACATTCAAGCGTAACATACATTTAAAAACAATTGCAAAGGGATTCTCGTTGGTCTGAGGTGGAAGTGGAATATTTGCAGCAAATTTGTCCGGATGAAAATGTTCAAAAACAATCGTTCAGCCTACAAGTAGCTTATGCTCCAAATCCCAAACGTGCACAGTGACGTAGGGAAGGAGCAACTGTACTCAGGATCAGGGGCCTCATTTATAAAGGTGTGCGTAGAATCCATCCTAAAACATTGCGTCCGCACAAAACCAATAATGTACTATTATTATATATGTGCAAAAAAAAAGGGATTTATAAAACTGTGACGTGTTGCACGCAATCTTCCCTTCATAATTACCCACCTGCGGTGAATTGTGCGCGGACGATCTCCGCACTGTGTCCTCCCACTTCACCTCCCAGTTTCATCCCACTTCACCTCCCAGTTTCATCCCACAATCTACCATACAAGGCGAATGCTAAATAGCTGCTGAATATGGTGACGCTCTTAATAAGCACAGAATTTTGACTGACATGAGGAGAACTGGGAGGTGACCGGCCGCAAAGAAAGCAACTGGGAAGGAAGAAAGCCCGCGCCATGCGTCGCTGTAACTGGCACACACTGAGACACACACACTCACACGCACGCTTATCACATATCATGCTTGGCACAGTCATTACAGTCTTTGTAAAGCAGTTTCGCCCAACATTGTACTGTATGAAATATCACGTATTAGCGAACCTGTAGGACTATATGTAGGCTATATAAAATGTGTTGTGAGAAGTGAAATAATGCATTAGCCTAGAGTCTATTCCAGAGCATTGTTTCCGTCCCGTGAGATCCACACATTTCCAACAAAGTCAGATTATAGTTTAAACTTCCAGAGTAAATTGTTATGGGAAAAAGATGTATGTAGGGGAGAACGGGGTAATGTGAGACACTTTTTACATTTGCTCCCCTCTGAGGGAGCTAAAATGATTTATCACTCAAATGTACACATTTCCCATTAATCCAGGATGCTTTCTAGAAATGGGCATTAGCAGAATTTATTCAGGACGAAGGGCAGTGAAAATATGATTGTTTAAAAAAAAGTTGCCTTGTGTCTCAGTTTACCCCAGCTGTGGGGTAAACTGAGACAGACAAGAGTAATCAAGGGGGTAAACTGATCCACTTACTTTTTCCACTCTGAATCTGCCATAACAACAAATGTTGTAACAGTTACAATCCTGACAGCTAGCTTGAAAAGCAAATATTCCAAAACTAATGTCGGACTAGTAACAGGATCATGGGGTTTGGTCAATTAAGAAAAACATTTTCTAAACACTTGAAAGTAACTCTGATGAAATACAACATATAATTCATATTCAATAATTAACAATCAAATGACAGATAGAACCAGTTAGATTAAAACACAGTCTGAGTGTCAGAACACAGGACCCTTAGAGCCAGCTCGTGTCTGGGGGTCAGAGCAAAGAACAATCAGAACCAGCTAGAACAGCCTGGGACTCAGAACACAGGACTTTCTTTTTCCATCTTTTGAGTCTTTGATTAATATTTTTCTGCATTTGTTTTATTGGGATCATTCATTGAATAAAGACATATTTCTCAGAGTCTATTGATGTTAAAGGTCACTCTCCTGTCCCTCACATACATACGTGCCAAACCGTGCCCTTGCTGACACCTCTTCAACCACCAACCCCCACCTCCAGCCCACATTGTCTTTTGTCCTATTCAAACTAGTCTCCTTGCTACCTCAAATATAATGGATTCATTAAAAGAGGGCATATACACTGTCTCACTTTACCCCACAGCATTTGTCTCACTTTACCCCACTGCCACAATTTGAGAAAAAACTACCTCTCTCAGCTAATCAGGCTAATCTTCAGTTATCATCATCACATGGTTTCATATGTTGGTAGTTCATCAACATGTGTCATTGGCCTTTAACACAAGTTGAGCTTTAATAATTAATTTAATAATTATAATAATATTTTTTTTCCCCATGTATCTTATATGTTGTTTTGTATTGTATTGAACACTTTGGTCAACTGATGTTGTTTTTAAATGTGCTATAGAAATACATTTGACTTTGACATTGCTAATTGACTGAAAAATAATGAGCAGCACCTTTATTCAGTTTTGGCTGCCCGGTGGCCATATGCACCGTGTATAGTAGAGACCTGATATAGTATCTGTGTAATTTATTATTCATGTCATTAAAAGGGCACAACATGTACTGCGCTGTTCCCAAACTGAAAACTAAAGCACAATAAAAGAGAACATAAAATGTGATACGACGTAACCGTTGGCAGTTGAAGAGACAAAGTTAAGCTGCAGAAAACTTGGAATATGGGATAAAAGCTGTATGTTTTTTATTCAAACCATTACAGTGATTGGACTGTACGACTGGCAATGTCTGTCTGTTTATGGCAGGTAGAGTGCCAGCCAATACTGAAATATCTCAAGAATCAGGAGGTACAAAGGGGTTTCTTATGACAAACATGTGTATAGATGTACGGAGTACAAAGACAATACATATACTGTATCAACATAATTGATTTCTGTAAATATATATCTTAGTCTGAATTGGATCCTCACAAAAAGTCTGACAAGTCCACGTTTGTTTTTAGTAATCATGGTCGTGTCTGCTGTGCTAAAGAGGAGAAGGGCCATCCAGTCTGTTACTGGTGTGCAGTTCAAAAGCCAGTATCTGTGATGCTATGGGGGTGTGTAAGCACCCTTGGCCTTAGTAACCTGACCTGTTTGGAAATGTGTGGCGCATTATGAAGCGCAAAATATAACAATGGATATACCTTTGCTGCTGAGTCAATCAATAAAGTAGCTACGAGGAACTTTGAGTTTCTCTTGATTCTTGACCAAATGCGTGCCGGCGACATTTGTTTGCTGGCACTAAATTCAGACTGCATGTGATGGTTGTTGGGAGCAGGGTGACAGGTATTGGACCCAAGCCCAGACAGCCAAGGCAGCAGGTTAGCTGAAGGTATTGATCAAGATGCTAGGTAAGCAGGCAGGTAGACAGAGGCAGACAAGCAGGTAGAGCTATAGACATTAATGGAATGGAAACGAGAAGTAAGACGGGTTACCTAACACCAAAGTCAAAATAGGAAGTGACATGGAACAAAGGAATGAGTCTCTATGTAGTATGTGACCGATAAGAGAATGGAATGCAAGTGAACAAGCAGATTGGGTGACTATAGGGCTGATGCTTCAGTCTAGCAAAAAATGTGAGGGCATCTAGTGGATGGCTCGAGGATGTCAGATGTACATAGCCTGGGAGAAGTGAGAAGTGGCTGCAGAAAGAGAGTGTGTGGCTGCATGAAGCTAGCCTTGAAATCCAGATCCATATCTAGAACGATATAGGGTCTGGCCACGATCAATAGACCTTCCCAACTCAAGGGGCGGCACCTACGCGTGCATTTCAAATACCACTGCATGCAATTGGATAGCACTACAACCAATCAGAGCAATGCACAAGGTGACGTATTAAGCCCCGTTTGTTTAGTGAACAGCAGGGTTAACTGGTAAATTAAACGTTTGCCGTGGTCGGTCGGCAAAACAGACCATTCCTATTTTTTGCTAATGAAAGATTTGATAGCTGTCTTCAAAATCGTTAAGTGTCGAGGCCGTCTCAAACTCAAACAACATATCCGTAGCCATCTCTGTTGTTTTCTATCACGGCTTCGACGGTGCATGCACAGCACTGTCGTCATCCGGGCCCCAGAGCACCATACATAGGGCTCAGGCCCGCCCATAACAGATTGAACCAATTGAAACTTAGCTCAGGATTTTCTGACATATTTAATGTGCTTCGATGGAGAGTGCCCAGACCAAAACTCAGAGCTAATTTAAATTGGCCAGCGGCAGTTCTGGATTTCCAGGCTAGCATGAAGCACCTTATAAGGAAAATTGTGATGTTTAAATATTAACAATGTAAGGCCATTCTTACCAGTGTACCTTGATGAGGAATCAAATGAATGCAACAAAAGTGAATTCATGAACTTATTTCAAATCCAAAGAAGTGGAATGAGCATTGAGTCTGAAAACTTCTGACCTGTTGACTCCTGGCGTGGCTCCGCACATGATGAAGTTTTGTTGATGAAGTCGCCTAAAATACGATTTGGAATCAACAGATAGTTTTATTCTGTAAATGTATCAGATAATGATGTTTAGGTGTCTGACCTCCTGACATTCTTGATCCGTTTGTAATTGATGCACCGTAGTAGAAACTGTGTAAACAGGGACTGGTGCCCTAACTGTTAATGTAAGCTTAGAACCCAATGTCTCCCTCAGGAAAAACTGTGATTACTTTGATAATCACTTAAAGAGCAACTTGCAGGTTAAAAAAAAACGAGATTGATTCATAACCTACTCTGGACATGCCCATTCAAAAAGACTATGAAGGATTTGATACGTTTTTCAAAACACAAATATGTAAATTCTGAGAGAAAAGTGGCGTTTTTGAGCTACGCTGCTAAAAAGTCGTGAGAACCTGACCGAACCTAACAGCCTCAACCAATGCACAGTAGTAGTAGTGAATTGAACTGTTGTCATTTAGTGTGTTCCTTTTTGTTCTGTAGTTTTACATTGCATTTTTAAAATAATGGAGAAGTATTGTGTACTCCAGCCTTTGAGGAAAAGTAGTCCACGGTGTCTGTAACAGTACATACTGTAAGCCGCGCTAGCTAGCTGTAGTCACCGGGTGTGTTTAGACGTGAAGAGACGGGACTACATCGCTGCCGCAGCCGCCTCCTCCCTCACGAAACCTGGGTGATCATTTTAGACAGGACTGGAGGCTTATTATGCGACAAGGTGAAGTTGAGGAGGGGATACCCATGCAACACCTGACCTGCGTGGTTTTAACTAACCCAGCTGAGCTGCTTCACAATCTCTGTCCCGAGCCGCAGCTGGACTGACGGTGAGCGCGGACACACGGTGGGACACAGACCTAGGACCTAGCTAGGCCGACCGGACCACGGAGCCGTCAGAAATTCATCCCACAGAAACTATGATCTGTAAGTCTTGTTTGCTTATGTTTTTAAACTTCCAAAGTTAGTCGGCATACTAATTTCAATGGCGAGAGAAGCAACGTGTGGTTATAATGTATTGCTGGCAGCATAACCACTAGCTAACAAGTCATAACCCATAGTCATAATCAATTTACTGTATGTTGTATTTACTTTAATTTGATCCTCAATGCTTTTATTCCTATTGTAGAACAAATCTGATAAATCACTCGCTCTCTTTCTCTCGCTCGCTCGCCCGCCCGCTCTCTCTCCCGTGCGGTAACGTTAGAGCAGCAGCATGTGGAGTTACAATTAGTCCGAGACTATAGTTTCATAACAGGTATCAATAGGCTACTCCTGTCAGTGTTAGATAACCTACACAACACTAGTTCACTTACTGCTGAAACAATAGCAACCATTTACAACGTGATCACAGTGTAGGTGTGTGGTAGTCTGGCCGCGACGTGGACACAGCATATCTTTAGCTAGCACGCTCAGTAGTAAGTCACAATCAGCCTGTAAACATGCCATCACTCCCGTCCATATTTCTGTTATTATTTAGTTTCTGATCCTTGACTTGTCCTGTTCTCTTAGACATATATGGATCACAATTATAAGTGTGTGTCCACGTCATATCCACATGAATATATTTTTACAAGTGTCCAAAATATCACTAAAACGCATTCATTTCTATTGTTCGAATGGACCGCAGTCCCTCCCGTGACGTCACGGCCTTGTGCCTTTTTTTAGATGCGGATGAACAATTCTCGCACAAAAATAGCTCCAGAAGCCACTGTGATGTATATTTAAAAAAAAAAAATTTAAATCAAGTAGTTGATTTTTTTTCCTATATGCTGTTTAACTGGGGTCTCTAACCTGCAAGTTGCTCTTTAACTTTTCCATTATTTGCTCAACATGTAAAGGCATACTAAGCAATTTAATCTAGAACACCTTTTGTCAAAAGCAGCTAATATCTACCCATCATACGCTACCTGCCCGTCGTATGTGCACGCTGAAAGACAGTCGGATGTAGCTTATGCTGATCTAAAGAGCCTTGCTCAGATCCAGCAGCTGTTTATGTTTGTACTAAACGTGGCCAGAACGTCACAGATTGACGTTTCAGGGAACGGCCCAGCCACTCGCTCTGAGCGTCAACTATTGCTGCGGTTAGGAGAAACATAAACAAACATTAGCCAAGCGTTCACTAGAGATTGGCCAGTATGCCTTTGAAAAGTAAAACATATTTTGGTTTAAGAAATGTCTCCATTCACATGCCGTGCAAGGGCCATGCAGAAAGAAAAAATGTGTATCAGCGATTATTGTCTGGTAAATTTATTATGCAGTCCTTTAACATCTTCCTGTTCTAAAATCAATCCACCCACATCTTCACTGAGCTGCCTTTTCAGGCCAGAACACATCCATCAACGTCAGCAGCATATGGACAACCCCATGCTGTCAAAAGGTCAGCTGTGATATGTAACTTAAACCCAGTTTCAACTAAAAGTCCCAGGAACTCTCCTTCCAGGAACAGAAAGGTTCCTGTGGTAGTTTTAAACATGGCGGGTGAAACGCTGTGAGTAGGCAACTCGACAAGTCAGAAAACTTCAGCACTACAGCCCCTCCCCAAAGGTTCCAGAACCTTTGTAAAGTACTAGCCCCCAAGCAGGATCGTTTTCTAGGATGGAAACACGGATAGTTCCTGCAAAGGTTCCTAGTTCCTGGTCATCGCAGCTTAAATAAGTAACTGTCTTTTATTGCAGTTTACAATAGATCACATACTCATCTTATTCAGCTAAGCCAATGGGGTCTCCCTGAAGTAAAAAAATAAAGCTGAGTCACAGTTATATTCTACACACTGTGTTGTTTTCCAGAATGAATCCGCCCAGTTAAAAATCACATAACTGGTACAAGGCCAGCTGTTGATTATTATCTGCCCTCAAAAGATTGTGTTACACCAATATAGGAGCTTAGATTAGCACAGTGGCAAGACTTAGGCTATTAAGTAAACAAAAATGATTACATAAATCCAGAAAGTGTATCTGTGTCAGAATATCACACAGGGGTTAAATGCATTTCCTTTTTATTAAAGGAATTGTTATCCAAAATACTTTTACTCAAAATCAGCAATACAAAATATAGGCTCTGTAAACAGGCATGTTGTTAGCTACGATGGACCCCTTTGATTAAATACCGGTTTACAGAGCCTAGGCTGTTTATCAACACTAGATTGTATTTCAGCGCACACAAAGTAAGTACGGGTAGCATCATTTGAGGATATTAACTGATTTGGACAAACATGTAAGCGTCGACAAGCGTCGACTCCAAATTTAATTACAATAAAAACACATCAATATGACTCCTAATGTGGAGCAACGTAGCATCAATCTAAAGGTTTAGTGACCAAAATGTGCCTATGCAAACAC
Source organism: Hyperoplus lanceolatus (assembly GCA_026929865.2). Lineage (NCBI taxonomy): Eukaryota > Metazoa > Chordata > Actinopteri > Uranoscopiformes > Ammodytidae > Hyperoplus > Hyperoplus lanceolatus. Next base: position 999,588 of record CM049398.1, read on the forward strand.
CTGACAAAACTTCAAGCACGTTTGTGACTAAATATACTAAAACTATACACGCAATAAACGCAACAAAGACACAAGGCAACACATGAAGGCAACATGAATATGATTGAGGATATTTGAGCAAGGGACAAATATTGACCATAATGATCCTTTCAGGCATACGTCCTCAAGTGTCTTTGAGGAGAGGATCAATGTTTGAGTATGTGTAACAAAAGTTCCCTACAATTATCAAAGTGATCTTCTTTAATTAAAAGCTCAACAACCACTTATCAGACACATGACTATACTGAATAAGTGTCCTTTATTTAAAGCATGGCAACCTTTTCTCACTTACCTCTGATGTTTCTATCCAAGCAGACACTTTTTTTTAAATGCTCTGATTTTAAAATACCTACCCCTGGAACTTCTACTGCTATCATAACACAAAGAAGGTGAATGCAAACTAAAGAGAAATGTGTAATTTTATTTTGGTAGAAAGTGGTTCTCTTGGTGGTCCATTAGCAACTATTAGCAGTCACCAGCTTCAAATAAAAGGCAGCTTTTAGCTGCGATTTTCTTGTACACACTTATTAGGATTGTAATACAAATTTAATCCAGCAGCTTTACAAATGGAAGGACAATCGGTTAAAATCCAGTCTGCAACATCGACTGTAAAGCAACTCTGGGACTGTTCTCGTCGCACTCTGCGTCACTTCCGGCTTCTTCATTGAGATTGCGTGTGACGGCCTCCGCTGGCGATACAGTAACGTTACGTTTTACTTTGAAAAGGTCCCACCTCTCGGGCAACAGGCCGTGATTGAAAAGGAACAAAGCCAGAAAGGAGAAAAAGAAGATGGATGCCAAAGTGCAGAGCATAGAAACAGTCCTGACGGGGGACTTTTGGACGTACACGCCCTCATCCAACATGCAACCGGGGAGGTGAAGGACAACGGGGAGACCCACAGCGCTCTCTCCCAACAAAACCCTTACAACCAGTCCAATAATGTAGCCCACAGTGGCACCATAGCCGTTTGTCTCTTTAAAAAAGAAAAAAAATGCTAGAATAGCCAAAATGCTATTCTCCATCTGCAGTCCCCTGGCAGTGTCAGCGGCTCTTGGTGACGGCAACGACGTTCACTGGTGAGCAAATTAAGTAGCCTATGCAGTCAGGCTAAGGCGTGAGCTACCGTGCAACACGGCTATAATAACACAGCGGCACAGACACGACACCCGTGCCGTGAAACTAAGCTGCCAACTGGCGACACACTACAGCAGCCTACACACGAGCAACAGTGTGACACGGCTAAATAACACGGTGAAGGCGATTTAGGAAACTAATTCGTCCACCGGCGAGCAATACAGCAGCATACAGTGTATAACAGCATACTAGTGTGTGGCACGGCTCACCCACTGGTACGAGCAAATTAAGTAGCCTATGCAACCGCTCTAGGCTACTCACAATGCTACAAAGTACTGTGGCGGCGGTTTGGTACCCCTAAGCCGCTCGCTGTCGATTAAATCAAAGTAAGCAACCGGTCGGGGCGAACGTAGCACCTGATCAACAGTGCAACAATGCTAGAAAGACAATACATTCGAGCATACAATTAGCAACCGGCTTAGCGAAAAACACACAAGCAACGGTGCGAACAACAGTGAAAGAGGCTTCTGACCCGAAGCCGCACCTGACGAGCAAATTAAGTAGCCTATGCAGCCGCTCTAGGCTACTCAGCAGCCGAGCAACAGTGCGACAATGCTACAAAGTACTGTAGCGGCGGCTTGGTACCCAAGCCGCCGCTGTCGATTAAATCAGAGTAGGCAACCGGTCGGGGCGAACGTAGCACCCGATCAACAGTGCACAATGCTAGAAAGACAATACATTCGGAGCATACAATTAGCAACCGGGCTAGCGAAACACACAAGCAACGGTGCGAACGAAAGAATAACACGGCGACTGTGAACCCAGCCGCCGCCTGATCTAATCAAAGCAAGGTGGAAAGGTGATATTAGCTTCCGCGGTAGCCTCGGGCTACGCGTAGCCTTCACACTTTACTCACCCCTACCGGCCGCAGCCAAGTCGAACGAATTGCAAGTCGCAGCCCTTGGTGGTCGAAGTCAAATCGAAGCACCAACCCTTAGGTACGAGCTACTTGCGACAAGCTAATGGTATATTAGCACACAACAATGTGTGCGACCTGCTAGTCCGCGAGGATATAGAAGGAACAGAACCTCTGGTGACTTCCGGAATATATACATTCCCGGAGTCACCCAGGTGTCACAGGTGACTTTGTTGGTATAAAGATCTCGACCTGCGCATGCGCGCGATGGAACATCCAGTGCTGTAAGCACCGCCTCTGGCGGTCAGTAGGAACGAAATAGAAACGATGTTTATCACTGTACAATGTGAGGCTCAATGCTGAAGATAGGGAGGAACCTAACAGTTCTCACCCACTCTGTCTGAGAGATTAGACTCTATTACATTCTGTTTTTAGTATGTATTACAGCCCTGGAAAAAGGAAACTCTTGAAACCAAACCTAACAATCCCTTTTCAAAACAGTTTTTAGCATCAAGATGAGACACACATGCACCATTTGAATTACTCTTTCAAAGCAGCAACAGCACGTGGATGTGCAATGTTTTTAGAACTTTGTAAGGTTTTTGAATTTGAAAATATCATGCAGACTTTTTGAAATATGTATATACTAGCCCACTGTAAAGTTCATCTAGACACATACAAATAAAAATTGAAAAGCTTCAAAAAGCACATTGCCTTATCCACATTGCATGCAATGCCATCCTCTGACTAGCAAGTTGAAAGATATTGCCTGTTGTCCAGTCCAAATGGCCTAGTTATGGAGCTACTGTGTAGCAAGTCAGGTTGGACTCACTCAGGCCATGAGATACTGAATCAAATTGCTCTGTTTTCATTCACTCTTGTTTTACCTAAACAATATGGTACGGTCAAATGAGAATGTGTCACTCTTACAGTATTTTTCTAATGAAAGCGTTTTATTTGAAATCACTCAGATCATTTATACTTCAAATATTTTAAATATCAAAAGTTCATCTGTTATGTTTTGCTGCTTGTTGTTAGTGTTTTGTAGGTCTGTGTGTTGTGTGTGGAAATGTGGGGTTTTTCATTGTAACATGTTGCCAGTGTTTGCACCAGTGAGCTTGTTTTGAGACATGTATGAAGAGTTGTGTTGCTGTGAGTGACTTTTGGAGGCAAAATGAACTGAATTGCACAGATGGGTTTTAGTGATGAACACTGTGTTAAGAGTTTTGCACATGTGGTTTCAGTTGTGGCCACTGTGCTTTAGTTAGCAATCGAAAAAAACTGTATATTATACACATTATATATTGTACACACACACACACACACACACACACACACACACACACACACACACACACACACACACACACACACACACACGCACCCACCCACTCTCCCACACACACACACCACGTGGGTGTTTTCTCTCCTGGAATGTTTAAAAGAAGTGGAATCATAGTTTGAGCTCAGTGAGGAGGGATTCACAGTATGACTGAAGCTGCATGACAGGTGAATATGAAAGTATACTCGTCCAAAACGCTGTTATTTCTGGTATAATTGACCTGATTTTGTAAAGGAAATGGGCCATTTACATGTGTATTTTATAGTTGTTTTCATTATAACTAATGTGTCTAGTGTTACCACTACTCTGACTTCTGTTTGTGTGTGTTTATGTGTGTCTTATTCTTTCAAGAATAGGTTGGAAACATTATGTTTAAAAGTGACTCATGTACAACTACAACGCTGCTTTGTAATTGTCTGTCTGTCTATTTTTATTATTTAATGTGTTATTATTCAGTGTTATTCAAAACATTTATCTGCATTAATGTTGAAGCTGCACTTTGCACCAAATTGCAAATCTTAACCACATGTCCAGATCTATGAGAGTTTGCAGTAACTATTGCTTTGTGTGCAGAGTAGAATTATTCATCATGATAAATTCTACCCAGGTTTTGTATTTCACACTGTCTGCCTACTTTGACACTGGACATCTCAAATACTTGTATTTCATAATAACCATTTCTCTTTACATTTTCATAGTTGGTGCCAATGTGTTGCTCATTGCTGTTATCTGTACTAACAGAAGCTTACATGAACCAATGTACTTTTTCCTTTGCAGCCTGTTTGTTAATGAGTTGTTTGGCAGCACTGCACTGTTCCCATTCCTTTTGGTGCAAATTCTCTCTGATATTCACACTGTATCTGCGCCGTTTTGCTTTGTGCAAATGTATTGTGTGAGCACATATGGAGGTATAGAATATATAAACTTGGCTGTTATGTCTTATGATCGATATCTTGCTATCTGTCGTCCTCTACAATATCACTCACATATGACGTATAACAAAATAGCCACGCTTATTGCTTTTACATGGCTGTATCCCTTGCTTTTAGGATTAACAATGGCGTATTTGAGGTCTTCTTTGCAGCTTTGTGGGGTTATAATTAACAAAGTGTACTGTGACAGCCACTCTATTATAAAGCTTGCTTGCTATGACACCAAATTAATTTATATATATTCACTCTGTCTAATGTTTTGCGGACTCGTTGTTCCTTTAACTGTAATATTTTTCACATACTTTAAGATTTTGAAAGTTTGTTTTAATGGTTCTAAACAGACCAGACAAAAGTTTGTCAGTACGTGCTCACCCCACATTGCTTCCATCTTGCATTTTGCTCTTTTGAGCGTGGTTGAGTTAATACAGAACAGGTCTGAGACGAACAATGCACCGAAAATGTTGCGTTTATTTTTTTCGTTGTACTTTCTGACATGTCCGCCCATCTTTAACCCTCTAATGTACGGCCTGAATCTCTCCAAAATCCGTGTCACATGTAACATTTTAATTTCAAATGGAAGAAATAACTCTTAACAGTTGTCTACGTAGATTAGATTACTATATGTATTGCCATCGTATAAACATACAACGAAATACAAGTGCAATCAAATCAAAACTGCATAAAGAGCTCATTGATACTATTGTACATTTGTTATTTCACATTAAAGGTGCAGTGTGTAACTTTGTATGTGTCTGAGAAGTGAAACATTTTCTAAGATATATTCTCATAACTGACTAAACAAACTTTCCTCACAGGAAAATGTGATCCCTGGAACACTGTTTGAAGTTAGAAAGCTTCCTGAAAAGTTACTGTTTCACTGTTGTTGTTTACAGCAGCAGGGCCCACAGTTTGGTTTACAAACATATTCTAGTCTTACGTTTGGTTCCAGGTTCCTCAAAATAATTTAGTTTTGATTTATGATGATATAATTATTTAATGTCAAGAATCACATGTAGAGAAAATATGTTTAGTAAACTAACTTCAGGCTCTGTGAATGTAAACAAATCCCCGTCCCCTGAAACTGCACAGTGACCCTTTAAAGGTGTAATATATGTTTTGAGAAAGCTGGTGGTGCGTGTTTTGATGCTGAAAATGTGATCCCTGGAACACTGTTTGAAGTTAGAAAGCTTCCTGAAAAGTTACTGTTTCACTGTTGTTGTTTACAGCAGCAGGGCCCACAGTTTGAAGCTGTACACCCTCTCTACATTCTACTCCTTGATGTGTAGTGGTGAATGGACATCCTGCTTCCTGTGATCAATTATGAGTTATTTTGGTTTCGTTATAAGAGTCAGATTATTGTCTGTGCACCACTCTGTCCGCCTGTAAGACATTTCCCTGCTTTATTAATGTAACCTTATAGATATTCACTGATTTTGACAACACAAATGTTGACAACAATCATTCTGCAGAGTCACTGACTGCACCTTTAAGTATTCAAATGTACAACTGTGCGCTCTTATGAATTGTGTAAATAAAGAACTTTAACTCAAACATGTTTCTTGCTATGTCGTTAACACAGAGACGTACCATCTACAATACAGAGGGTTTAAGTTTTGTTGCATCACATAACTTCCCCAACACGTTTATCCACCAATTTGGTCCTTTTCTGCATAAAATACATTTCTGGTGTAAATTGCGGTCTTTATTTTTACAGGTTATGTCATTTTAGAATCTAATACATAGGTGTCTGTCACGGGCATTTCCTGGTTTCCTTCCAGTATGCATTTTGTTTTTAAATGACATAAAATGTAAAAATCTTACGTGCAACATAAGGTGGTAGAGATGAAATGGGTCGGAGGATTCTAACCACTGCACCATGAGTGCCCCAGAACATTTTTTTTTAAATAAAGTCACACACCTGAAATACAGAAAAAATAAATAGCCTACATATAATAGCAACTAGTCATACAGGGGGGGGGGTGTCTAATCACTACACCATGAGTGCCCCATACAGAAAAATAAATACATATAAAAGCGTTGTGTGTGTTGTGTTTATCTATCTATCTATCTATCTATCTATCTATCTATCTATCTATCTATCTATCTATCTATCTATCTATCTATCTATCTATCTATCTATCTATCTATCTATCTATCTATCTCACTTTCAATATCTCAGCCTGGTACAATACCCTCACCGTCAAGCACAAAACAAAACTTGCACGTATAGTAAATCAGGCTGGCAAAATAATTGGCTCTCCCCAAACCCCCCTACCACAACTGTACACCCGGTCAGTACTCAGGAAAGCCAATACAATCACACAGGACCCCACCCACCCCCTCCACCAATCCTTTGATTTACTGCCATCAGGTCGACGCTACAGGGTCCCGTTGGCACGGAAAAACACCTACAAAAAATCTTTTATCCCCACTGCCATCACCACACTGAACAGTCACAAATAGGCAACATATCTCACTCCACTCAGTCACCCCTTTGCACTGCTTGCATTTGTTGGTATTTATTTATTGTCACTGTTTGGGACTCTCTGTTTTGTATGTATTTATTTATTTTTGTGTACATTGAACCTTCCCTGTCAAAGATGAATTTCTGTCACTTGTGACAGACAATAAAGTTTTTCTTATCTTATCTTATCTTATCTTATCTTATCTTATCTATCTATCTATCTATCTATCTATCTATCTATCTATCTATCTATCTATCTATCTATCTATCTATCTATCTATCTATCTATCTATCTATCTATCTATCTATCTATCTATCTATCTTCTAAAAAAACTAAAATCCGTTAGGAGATCTCAGGGGACATTTACCTTTAGTTTACCCTGAACAATACACTCCAATTGTGTATTAATGACAGAGAACAAATATATATGGCACCTGGGAGCCAAATCCTACATATTTCTTATTTTTTTGAAGTGCATAATGAAATAAAATGAATTGTCTACTGTTCACTGGACAAATTGTGTTTTGATGCTTTAGCAACATTGTTTTTGAAACTTATATATCAATAAAGATATTTTAATTTTACATTTGAAGAAAATTTGTAACACAGAGATCCTTAGTTTGATAAATAGGGATTGAACAAGGAGGGGAACAAGGTATATTGTCCTTAGACCCAAAAAGGACTGAAGTGGCCCCTGTTATCATCCCTGTGTTCCAAATCACATACTCTTTCATTTTATTAAACTACATACTAAAGTACAGAAGAGTTTTAGGGCCACAGACAGGAGAGAAAAAAAAATCAGATAAGGAAGATTTTTTTTCATTATTTAGAGAAATGTCAAGAATAAAGACGAATACTGCAAAATGCAATTGGAATTAGTGGGGTCTCTAGGTATTTTTGGCATACTGCAGTTGACATGCATGTATTGGGACATCCTTAATATTTTTCTGAGATACTCAATAGTAGGGAAGTATGGGGATTGGAACGCAGGGTATGATTACCTAGAACAGAGATCAAGCCATTTTTAATTGTTGGCTGTAATGCTTTATCCGTCCACAAAGGGGCGCCAAAAAACTATTCACTGTCTTCAGACTTTTCAGCTGTGACTGTCCCTGCGTTCCAATCCCCATAATTCCCTGCTATTTAGTACGCCAGAAAAAGATTTAGGATGTCCCAATACATGCACGCCAATTGTAGTATGCTGAAAATACATGAATGCCCCACTAACTCCAATAGCATTTTGGAGTATTCGTCTTAATTCTTGACATTTCTCGACATGAGAAAAAATCTTCCTTTTCTGATTTTTTTTTTCACTCCTGTGGCCCTAAAACTATTCTGTACTTTAGTATGCAGTGTAGTAAAAAGAAAAATTATGTGATTTGGAGCGCAGCGTGTGAGTATAGGCTGCTGTTCCATTCCCCATCCTTGCTATTAAGTACACTAGAAAAAGATTTAGGATGTCCCAATATATTCCCTGCGTTCCAAATCACACACTTTTTTTTCTTCTGTTCTACCATACTGATGCATGCTGGTTGGCAAACTGCAAAATGCAATTGGAAATTTTTTGGGGCGTTGAACTTAAACATTTCCAAGTAACAGACATTTACAGAGCTCCAGCCCAGTGGGATTCGAACCTGTCAACTAGAAGTTGAATCGCTCCCCGGCCCCGAATGAACCAAATACAACACCGCAGACAATTCACACAAAAATTACCAGGCTCTTTAATTTTCTTTTTTGATTTGGGTATTTGACTCGAAAAATTCTCACTGTCCAGATGAGGGTTTGACTTCCAACCTTCAAGTCACCAGGGCAGTGGTTTTGACAACTGAGCTATTCAAATGGACAGAGCATTGCACTTACTTGAAGATTATAATTCACTAAATCATTAGTATCACTTGAGCCTGGACAGCATATTGCTTTGATTATTTTCCCCATCATATATCATGAGAAGATTTAAACCACTGATATAGTAGGATAAAATGTTTTTTACCAGGTCGTAAAAACGCTAAAAAGTTGCAAAATGGAAACAAATGACAGTGTAAACTATGCGGTTTTGAAATGGAAAAAAAAATACACACAACCTCGGACTAGAACACACAACCCGTGGGTCCGCAGGCAATCTATCAGACTGAGCTAGTGCCTTTCACTCAGGAGGACTCTCCCCGCGATCCTATTGACACACTTCAGCTTCAAGTCTGACATATTAGACTAAGACTTAGGTTGCGTTCCGAATCGCATACTTTCTACTATATAGTATGTAGAAAAAAGATTTAGGATGTCCTGATTCTTGAGGCCAGATTTAAGATGGTTAAAAGTACCCGGATGTCCTACTTCATGCGGCCAAGATTGTTAGTGTTGAAAACTGCATCCTATTTGGGCGATTCTGACCCACAATCCAGTGCGCACGTGACGTCACATCGACGAAGCCTCCATATGAAAACAAACGGGGATGCGACGGATATAAAAGCAAGAGGCAAGATCAAGGCGCAATGTTATGATGAAATAAGAGAGTAAAGTATGTCCCAATAGTATGCATACTGCATCCTAACTAGATTCTTTTTATGGTCGGATGTAGTATGTAGAATAGAAAAAAGAAAGAGGAGGAGATTCGGAACGCAACCTTAGACTAGACTAGACTAAACTTAGACTTAAACTTACGGCCTCCACACACATCCTGCGTCCACCTTACTGCTGCCTCTCGAACTTTTCTTGGCCACGCTTGTAGCAGCGCTGCTTCTAAAAGCCCTGTCTTTCTACATAGAGTTTTCATAGATAATTCCCAATAAAAATGAAGTTCTTTCATGTCATTTATGATGCATATGATTTATATTGAGTCTAATATTGAGTCTGGACAGTTATCCGTGCGCCCCATTGCCTTTTTTTAAATTTATTTTATCCACATTTTCGCTTGTTGGAAGTTTTATTTTGAAAGGGACACACCAGGACATGGTGAAACTACAGTGAAAGCTGCCGGTATGAAGTCAATATGACTCTCAGCAGAGTGTTTCTCTAGATGCAGACGGAAAAGACTCATAAAGCAGAGAGAGCAGATAATTAACCCAACGCCGTCACAAAGGGACATAATCTGTTGCTGTTTTGACCTCCGGGCCAATTAGCTTCAAATGGCAAAGACAACAAACTATAAACAAGATTTCCTAAAGGGAAATCACTGTTTGTGTGTGTGTGTGTGTGTGTGTGTGTGTGTGTGTGTGTGTGTGTGCGTGCGTGTGTGTGTGTGTGTGTGTGTGTGCGTGCGTGCGTGCGTGTGTGTGTGTGTGCGTGTGTGTGTGTGCGTGCGTGCGTGTGTGCGTGCGTGTGTGTTTGTGTGTGTGTGTGTGCGTGCGTGCGTGTGTGTGCATCAAAACCACTGTGTGTGTGTGTGTGTGTGTGTGTGTGTGTGTGTGTGTAATTAGATTTAAACCTCAAAGGAAAGATGTTCATTTACTGTTTCAATATCGCGAACACGAAGAATTAATGATTGTTTGGCTTCACCGATGAGTTCTATGAGGTAAGATGCCGCCAGTGGAATTGTTTTTCTCATGTAAAGCTGTAGTGCGTAACTTTTTCATATAAATGAATGTCTGTTACATTCAAGCCATTGCCAAATGAGTTGACACGAAGTTGATTAAGCCTATTATCAGCTCCACAAAACTCTCTCTGTATTTCTCCCTTTCCACCGCAAGCTGTTGGGCTAGGTTCGGAGTTAGAGCCAGTGTTTTGGTTTCACACCGCCAGAGCCGGGCCGTAAACCGTTCAACTCATACCCCAGGATTGGGCAGGGTTGAATCCCAGCGGCGGGGGATTATCCTGACCAACCAGACCAACTAAAACCTCATGCCCGCCATGTTTAAAAACACCGGAGTAAACATAACATAATTACGAACGTAGCGATCAAATTGACCGCGAGAATACGCTGTATGGGTCCTGTTTGGTTAAGAAAGAAAAGCGAGCTGTAAAAATAAGACGTATTCGCGCTGTTGTTGTGCTAAAGCTAGCTTAGGGCCGCGCCGTCTACACGCCTTGCCTACCAGGGCGTGGGAGTACCCGAAAAAGTTTGCGCTCCATGGTGTCTCCGGTCGAGTGAAACAACGGTATAACTGGGATAAGGCTGGAACAGTTTTACCCCAACACCAGCCTGGAACTGACTCTGTTATTTGGTGTGAAAGCATCAGTATGGCAGCGTTTACAAACTGGTGTCCCCCCCCCCCTCCCTGACACTGGTGCAGGAACTAGATTTTTGTCTATTTATCTTCCATAACATGTCTTCTTTCATACTAGTATAAATCAAAGGTCCGACATGTACATTCAGGTGTTTATTTGACTAAACCTTGTCTGTTTGCGTCTGTATATTTCTCCTATACAACCATCTTTAATCTCAACCTCTAAAGCACTAAAGGTGCAGTGTGTAATATGACATCATCAAGAAAGTTCTAGAATGCAACGCTCCCTGGGTAACCTCAACCCTTTTTAAATAATAACTGAAGCTACAGTGGCCTTCAAGGACAAGAACAATTCTAAATTTTAAACAATGCACCTGATGACATTCCAACTATGACACTTTCAAGATGGCGGCACTAGGCCTTGGTCCAAAATATGCAGAAATATGGACATATATGAGACCCTTTCTAAGGAAAAAAAAAAAAAAAATCAGCTATTCTGCACTAAATTGAATGTACTTATGGATATTATAATTACTTTCTACAAAATCTGCTAGGAAATAAAACCCAAAATTCTACACACTGCAGGTTTAAATCAATTTAACTTTCCATAATCATTCTTAGCACTAGCAATCGACAAAGGGCAACAACCACATTTGTATTAAAACGTTCTCATTTTTAACATTCTTATGGGAAAAAACATTAAATAAATCTCCCTTGAACAATGTATTACCAGGTTTGGAAAATACTCTAACCACCACGAGCGCCCCCAAGAAGTTACGTCGTTTTTATTTCCATGTTATCTAGACCAGCAGCCCTACACATCTTATTATATCGCTAGAATCCCAGAAAATTAAATTTTTTCTTTTACTTCATTTAACTTTTATAACTCAGAATTCCTCATGGGGGGGAAACAGAAGTTACGCACTATAGCTTTAAGGTCGATAGATTTATATAGATAGATAGATAGATAGAGGGAGGGAGGGAGGGAGGGAGGAAGGGATGGGTGGGTGGATAGATAGATAGATAGATAGATAGATAGATAGATAGATAGATAGATAGATAGATAGATAGATAGATAGATAGATAGATAGATAGATAGATAGATAGATAGATAGATAGATAGATAGATAGATAGATAGATAGATAGATAGATAGATAGATAGATAGATAGATAGATGGATGGACAGACAGACAGACAGACAGACAGACAGATAGATAGAGACCCCGGTTGTCCCTCTCTTCCATAGTGTGTCTTATCCAGGACAGATTCTTTTCATTTTCATTTAACTTTTATTTATCCTCCAGAGACCAGTTGAGGGCTGACCCTCATTTACAACGACGTCGAGTTCAAAACAAATTCAAAGGAAAAACAACAATACATACACAATATTCAACGCAAATACATCAAATACACAACAACAGGTGAAGAGAGAAAAAACAATTGAAACATTTACACAGTGGTGAAGATTAAGTGGCAGCAATTAGAATGAAATGGGTGAAAGTACAATATAGCCTAATTAAAACAGTTACAGGTAGAGTTTGGCAGATTTAAGATAGTTTGTTTAAATTGGTTAAAGGATATGAAGGTATTTAGTTTAATTTGTTGCTGTAAGTGGTTCCAGGAGTCGGAGGCACTGAAGCTAAAAGCTGTCTGTCCCAGCTCAGACCAGGCTCGTGGGACATAAAGCATGAGCAGGTCAGTGAAAAATAAATAAAGTGAAAATGAAGTCAACAAACAAATTGATCTCTTGAGGATTCGTCTCGAGACGGACAGACAGCTTTTAGCTTCAGTGCCCCCGACTCCTGGAACAACAGTACAGACTCCTTGTGCACATAAGAATATTTCTCGCGTCTTGCTCTCAATAGTCTAATTAAACATTTAACAGTCTACACGCGACACAAGGTTTACACCCACTGTGTCCTTTAAAGGTGCAGTGTGTAATATGACATCATCAAGAAAGTTCTACAAAGTTCTAGAATGCAACTCTCCCTGGGTAACCCCAACCCTTTCGAATAATAACAGAAGCTACAGTGGCCTTCAAGGACAAGAACAATTCTAAATTCTAAACAATGCACCTGATGACATTCCAACTATGATACTTTCAAGATGGCGGCACTAGGCTTTGGTCCAAAATATGCAGAAATATGGACATATATGAGACCCTTTCTAAGGGAAAAAATAATAATTCCAAACATATTTTTCAGCTATTATGCACTAAATTAAATGTACTTATGGATATTATAATTACTTTCTACAAAATCTGCTAGGAAATAAAACCCAGAATTCTACACACTGCAGGTTTAACCTTTTAACCAATTTAATCTTCCAATTAAGAAGATTAAATTGGTTAAAAGGTTAAAGGACACAGTCTGACTGAGGAAAAGCCGTGTGAATAGAAGGGAGAAATGTTCAGTTGTTTAGTGGATTATACAAGTCTTCAGTGGCACTGGGCCTTTGGGTTCAAGCCCACCACGTGTGTTTTAATTACAAACAAAATATGTAAATTTTAATGTAGTATAATGTAGGGTAAGACAGTGAGACCATCAAACACTCTTCCTGCCTTTTCTCAGGCTAGGATGAACCGATTTCTAAAATGTTTGCACATTTATACTACATAGGATCTCAGAGTTCAATACACCTTCATATTCCCACCGCTGAAGTAGGTCTTTGAGCTAAAACACCATAGTAGGTCTTTGAACGGTCTGAGACTCTTTCTGACCAAAAAATAACAATAGTGAGTCGGCACAAATGTTCACATCTTCCTTCAAACTAAAGAGTTTTAGTTTTAGTCTCAAAAAGCAAACATCTTGTTACAGTGACGACAGGCAGAAAGTTTCAAGTGAGGGTAATTTAATGTCCAAAAAAAACACAAAAACTCCAGAAACGCAGAAAAGGCGCATGGAGCGCACAGGGACAGGGACAGGGACAGGGACAGGGACAGGGACAGGGACAGGGACAGGGACAGGGACAGGGACAGGGACAGGCACAGACTCACCAACAGGGACAGGCACAGACTCACCAACAGGGACAGGGACAGACATAGGGACAGACATAGGGACAGGGACAGGGACAGGGACAGGGACAGGGACAAGGACAGGCACAGGGACAGGGACAGGGACAGGGACAGGGACAGGCACAGACTCACCAACAGGGACAGGCACAGACTCACCAACAGGGACAGGGACAGACATAGGGACAGGGACAGGGACAGGGACAGGGACAGGGACAGACACAGGGACAGACACAGGGACAGGGACAGACACAGGCACAGGCACAGGGACAGGGACAGGGACAGGGACAGGGACAGGGACAGGGACAGGGAGAGGGCCAGGGACAGGCACAGACTCACCAACAGGGACAGGGACAGGGACAGGGACAGGGACAGGGACAGACACAGGGACAGACACAGGGACAGACACAGGGACAGGCACAGGGACAGGGACAGGGACAGGCACAGACTCACCAACAGGGACAGGGACAGGGACAGGGACAGGGACAGGGACAGGGACAGACACACCAACAGGGACAGGGAAAGGGACAGGGACAGGGACAGGGACAGGGACAGGGACAGGGACAGGGACAGACACAGGCACAGGCACAGGGAGAGGGACAGGGACAGGGACAGGGACAGGGACAGGGACAGGGACAGACTCACCAACAGGGACAGGGACAGGGACAGGGACAGGGACAGGGACAGGGACAGGGACAGGGAAAGGGACAGGGACAGGGACAGGGACAGACTCACCAACAGGCACAGGGAGAGGGACAGGGACAGGGAAAGGGACAGACTCACCAACAGGCACAGGGACAGGGACAGGGACAGGGACAGGCACAGGGACAGGCACAGGGACAGGGACAGGGACAGGCACAGGGACAGGCACAGGGACAGGGACAGGGACAGACACAGGGACAGACTCACCAACAGGCACAGGGACAGGCACAGGGACAGGGACAGACACAGGGACAGGGACAGGGACAGGGACAGGGACAGACACAGGGACAGGGACAGGGACAGGGACAGGGACAGGGACAGGCACAGGGACAGGCACAGGGACAGGGACAGGGACAGGGACAGGGACAGGCACAGGGACAGACACAGGGACAGGGACAGGGACAGGGACAGACACAGGGACAGACACAGGGACAGGGACAGGGACAGACACAGGGACAGGGACAGACACAGGGACAGACACAGGGACAGGGACAGACACAGGCACAGACACAGGCACAGGGAGAGGGACAGGGACAGGGACAGGGACAGACACAGGCACAGACACAGGGACAGGGACAGGGACAGGGACAGACACAGGGACAGACACAGGGACAGGGACAGGGACAGACACAGGGACAGGGACAGACACAGGCACAGGGACAGGGACAGGGACAGACACAGGGACAGGGACAGGGACAGACACAGGGACAGGGACAGGCACAGGGACAGGGACAGGGACAGGGACAGGGACAGGGACAGGGACAGGGACAGACACAGGGACAGACACAGGGACAGGGACAGACACAGGGACAGGGACAGACACAGGGACAGGGACAGGGACAGGGACAGACTCACCAACAGGGACAGACACAGGGACAGGGACAGGGACAGACACAGGGACAGACACAGGGACAGGGACAGACACAGGCACAGGGACAGACACAGGGACAGGGACAGGGACAGGGACAGACACAGGGACAGGGAAAGGGACAGGGACAGGGACAGGGACAGGGACAGGGACAGACTCACCAACAGGGACAGGGACAGGGACAGGGACAGGGACAGACACAGGGACAGGGAGAGGGACAGGGACAGGGACAGGGACAGGGACAGGGACAGGGACAGGGACAGGCACAGGGACAGGGACAGGGACAGGCACAGGGACAGGGACAGGGACAGGGACAGGGACAGGGACAGACTCACCAACAGGGACAGGCACAGGGACAGGGACAGGGACAGGGACAGGGACAGGGACAGGGACAGGGACAGGGACAGGGAGAGGGAGAGGGACAGACTCACCAACAGGGACAGGGACAGGGACAGGGACAGGGACAGACACAGGGACAGGGACAGACACAGGCACAGGGACAGACACAGGCACAGGGACAGACACAGGGACAGGGACAGACACAGGCACAGGGACAGGGACAGACACAGGCACAGGGACAGGGACAGGGACAGGGACAGGGACAGACACAGACACAGGGACAGACACAGACACAGGGACAGGGACAGGGACAGGGACAGACACAGGGACAGGGACAGGGACAGGGACAGACACAGGCACAGGGACAGGGACAGACACAGGCACAGGGACAGGGACAGGGACAGGGACAGACACAGGGACAGGGACAGGGACAGGTACAGGGACAGGGACAGGGACAGGGACAGGGAGAGGGACAGGGACAGGGACAGGGACAGACTCACCAACAGGGACAGGGACAGGGACAGGTACAGGGACAGGGACAGGGACAGGGACAGGGACAGGGACAGGGACAGACACAGGGACAGGGACAGACACAGGGACAGACACAGGGACAGACACAGGGACAGGGACAGGGACAGGGACAGACACAGGGACAGGGACAGGGACAGGGACAGGGACAGGGACAGGGACAGACACAGGGACAGGCACAGGGACAGGCACAGGGACAGACACAGGGACAGGGACAGGCACAGACACAGGGACAGGCACAGGGACAGGCACAGGGACAGACACAGGGACAGGGACAGGCACAGGGACAGACACAGGCACAGGCACAGGGACAGGGACAGACACAGGGACAGGCACAGGGACAGACACAGGGACAGGGACAGACACAGGGACAGGCACAGGGACAGACACAGGGACAGGCACAGGGACAGACACAGGGACAGGGACAGACACAGGGACAGGCACAGGGACAGGCACAGGGACAGGGACAGACTCACCAACAGGGACAGGGACAGGGACAGGGACAGGGACAGGGACAGGCACAGGGACAGACTCACCAACAGGGACAGGGACAGGGACAGGGACAGGGACAGACACAGGCACAGACACAGGGACAGACACAGGGACAGGCACAGGGACAGGGACAGGGACAGGGACAGGGACAGGGACAGACACAGGGACAGGCACAGGGACAGGGACAGGGACAGGGACAGGGACAGGGACAGACTCACCAACAGGCACAGGGACAGGGACAGGGACAGGGACAGGGACAGGGACAGGGACAGGGACAGGGACAGGGACAGGCACAGGGACAGGGACACAGGGACAGGGACAGGGACAGACTCACACAGGCACAGGGACACAGGGACAGCACACAGGGACAGGGACAGGGACAGGGACAGGGACAGACACAGGGACAACAGGGACAGGGACAGACACAGGGACAGGGAGAGGGACAGACACAGGGACAGACACAGGGACAGGGACAGGGACAGGGACAGGCACAGGGACAGGGACAGGGACAGGGACAGACACAGGGACAGGGACAGGGACAGGGACAGGGACAGGGACAGGGACAGGGACAGGGACAGGGACAGGGACAGGGACAGACACAGACACAGGGACAGGGACAGGGACAGGGACAGGGACAGGGACAGGGACAGGGACAGACACAGGGACAGGGACAGGGACAGGGACAGACACAGGGACAGGCACAGACTCACCAACAGGGACAGACACAGACACAGGGAGAGGGACAGGGACAGGGACAGGCACAGGGACAGACTCACCAACAGGGACAGGGACAGACACAGGGACAGGGACAGGGACAGGGACAGACACAGGGACAGGGACAGGGACAGGTACAGGGACAGGGACAGGGACAGGGACAGGGACAGGGACAGGGACAGGGACAGGGACAGACTCACCAACAGGGACAGGGACAGGGACAGGGACAGGGACAGGGACAGGGACAGGGACAGGGACAGACACAGGGACAGGGACAGACACAGGGACAGACACAGGGACAGACACAGGGACAGGGACAGGGACAGGGACAGACACAGGGACAGGGACAGGGACAGGGACAGGGACAGGGACAGGGACAGACACAGGGACAGGGACAGACACAGGGACAGACACAGGGACAGGGACAGGGACAGGGACAGACACAGGGACAGGCACAGGGACAGGCACAGGGACAGACACAGGGACAGGGACAGGCACAGGGACAGACACAGGCACAGGCACAGGGACAGGGACAGACACAGGGACAGGCACAGGGACAGACACAGGGACAGGGACAGACACAGGGACAGGCACAGGGACAGACACAGGGACAGGCACAGGGACAGACACAGGGACAGGGACAGACACAGGGACAGGCACAGGGACAGGCACAGGGACAGGGACAGACTCACCAACAGGGACAGGGACAGGGACAGGGACAGGGACAGGGACAGGCACAGGGACAGACTCACCAACAGGGACAGGGACAGGGACAGGGACAGGGACAGACACAGGCACAGACACAGGCACAGACACAGGGACAGGCACAGGGACAGGGACAGGGACAGGGACAGGGACAGGGACAGACACAGGGACAGGCACAGGGACAGGGACAGGGACAGGGACAGGGACAGACTCACCAACAGGCACAGGGACAGGGACAGGGACAGGGACAGGGACAGGGACAGGGACAGACACAGGGACAGGGACAGGGACAGGGACAGACACAGGGACAGGGACAGGGACAGACTCACCAACAGGCACAGGGACACAGGCACAGACACAGGGACAGGCACAGGGACAGGGACAGGGACAGGGACAGGGACAGGGACAGGGACAGACACAGGGACAGACACAGGGACAGGGACAGACACAGGGACAGGGAGAGGGACAGACACAGGGACAGACACAGGGACAGGGACAGGGACAGGGACAGGCACAGGGACAGGGACAGGGACAGGGACAGACACAGGGACAGGGACAGGGACAGGGACAGGGACAGGGACAGGCACAGGGACAGGGACAGGGACAGGGACAGGGACAGACACAGACACAGACACAGGGACAGGGACAGGGACAGGGACAGGGACAGGGACAGACACAGGGACAGGGACAGGGACAGGCACAGGGACAGGGACAGGGACAGGGACAGGGACAGGGACAGACACAGACACAGACACAGGGACAGGCACAGGGACAGGCACAGGGACAGGGACAGACACAGGGACAGGGACAGGCACAGACTCACCAACAGGGACAGACACAGACACAGGCACAGGGACAGGGACAGGGACAGGGACAGGGACAGACACAGGGACAGACACAGGGACAGGGACAGGGACAGGGACAGACACAGGGACAGGGACAGGGACAGGCACAGGGACAGGCACAGGGACAGGGACAGGGACAGGGACAGGGACAGGGACAGACACAGACACAGACACAGGGACAGGGACAGGGACAGGGACAGGGACAGGGACAGGGACAGACTCACCAACAGGGACAGGGACAGACACAGGGACAGGGACAGGCACAGGGACAGGGACAGGGACAGGGCCAGGGACAGACACAGGGACAGGCACAGGGACAGGGCCAGGGACAGGGACAGGGACAGGGACAGGGACAGGGACAGGGACAGGGACAGGCACAGGGACAGGGACAGGTACAGGGACAGGGACAGGCACAGGGACAGGGACAGGGACAGGGACAGGGACAGGGACAGACTCACCAACAGGGACAGGGACAGGGACAGGGACAGGGACAGGGACAGGGACAGGCACAGGGAGAGGGACAGGGACAGGGACAGGGACAGGGACAGGCACAGGGACAGGGACAGATTCACCAACAGGGACAGGGAAAGGGACAGACACAGGCACAGGGACAGGGACAGGGACAGGGACAGGGACAGGCACAGGGACAGGGACAGGGACAGGGACAGGGACAGGGACAGGGACAGGGACAGGGACAGACACAGGGACAGGGACAGGGACAGGGACAGGGACAGACTCACCAACAGGTACAATGCTCGGACAGGGAACAAAGAAACACAGGGAGTTATATATACACACACAAGACAGGGCAGACAACGAGGGACAGGTGAAACACATTAGGGGAGGGAGCAGTAATCACACAGGAGGGAAACTTGACAGGACATGGGGAGGAACAAGACAGACATACCAAAATAAAACAGGAAACACAGGGACACCACCAAAACAAGACAGTGAAACGATAGAATTTAAGAGTTTCTAATATCAGATCCTTTTAAGACTTAAAGGAATACTCCAGCCATACTCAACCGGCGTTCTATCCTTATAAAATCACTGTTATAATATAATGAATGAGGTTTTTCTTCCCTCAGTCTTCCCTTGGCCCAGCTGTCCTGTTAATCCTAACCCTACATTTTACCATGTGTGACATCACAAAAAAAATGAGACCATAAAAATGAGACCATAAAACACTCTGTCTGCCTTTTCTCAGGCTAGGATGAACCGATTTCTGCATTTTTTGCACATTTATACTGAATAGGATCTCAGAGTTCAATACACCTTCATATTTCCACCGGTGAAGTAGGTCTTTAATAAAAACTTTTTAAAAGGTAGTAGTAACAAGTGGCAAGTAACATCTGAGATTACAATTATATGAATGTTGATTGTTTTGACTCTAAATACTTTTCCTGATATTTCCATACATTTTTCAAATTAATCAAAATGAGCACAAATAATAGATCTTTTCCATTAAAATTGTTACCGAACACAGTACTAACAACCAAATTGTCCACATCAGTTCAGGTTTGCCGTAAATTGATTGATTGGTGCAACAGACAGACAGACAGACCATGACACATCTAGTGCAGACCGTTGACTTGAAAATGAAAGTGTTCCTACTTTTTCATTTTTACGTTTTGTGAACAGATGTGTTTGTGTGTAGACTCTCGTTTCACAGTGAGAGAACATTTACAAACCGTGTCCACAAGAGGGCGCCAACAAGTCTATTTTCAAATCAAATGTCCCAACCAATACAAGCTGTTTAAAGGTGCAGTGTGTAGCTTTGTGTGTGTCAGAGAAGTGAAAGATTTTCTGAGGTATATTCTCATAACTGAATAAACAAACTTTCCTCACAGGAAAATGTGATCCCTGGAACACTGTTTGAAGTTAGAAAGCTTCCTGAAAAGTTACTGTGTCACTGTTGTTGTTTATTTTTTTTATTTTTCTTTTTTTCTAACCTTTATTTCTACAGGTAAATCCCATTGACACCGAAGACTCTTTTGCAAGGGAGACCTGTTTTCCTTCCCCACGTTAACATTCACACACACATTCATACACCGATAGCAGGCTAACTATCGCCATTACAGCAGCAGGGCCCACAGTTTGGTTTACAAACATATACAGATATATACAGTACGTACGTTTGGTTCCAGGTTCCTGAAAATAATTTTGATTTATGATGATAGAATTATTCAATACTAAGAACTACACATAGAGAAAATATGATTAGTAAACTAACTACAGGCTCTGTGAATGTAAACAAATCCATCTCCCATGAAACTACACATTGCACCTTTAAGATTATTCCTCGGATATGTTATAAAATGGTTAGTGAACTCTCAAATATCCATATGCACATACGCACAGACACACACATGCACGCACAGAGAGAGAGAGACACACACACACACACACACACACACACACACGCACACACACACACACACACACACACACTGTACTAATAACACAACTGTAAGCTACAGGAACACCTTAATCACCATGAACAATTACAAAAGCAGGATTAAGGACTATTTAACCGTAAACTGTACATGCCCGGTGACTGAACACTGACTTACTGCCAATGAGATTGATGCTTTGTGACTTTTTATTTTATTTTTATTTTTTATTGGGCCGGTTTCACAGACATGGATTAAGCCTAGTTCTGAACTACATTGTACTTTCAATGGACAATCTCCATTCAAAATTCCATTTAGTCCAGGACTAGGCTTAATCCATGTCTGTGAAACTGGCCCATTGTGTTTTGTGTCTTGTTTTGTGAAATTTAGTTTTTTTAATGTGAAACTTTTATGTTTTTATGCTGCCTCCTTCTTGGCCAGGACTCTCTTGAAAAAGAGATTTTGAATCTCAATGAGTATATTCCTGGAAAAATAAAGGTTAATAAATAAAAAAATAAAAAAATATCCATTTGTTCAGTCAAAATAATCTCGATGCCAAAACACATTTTGCCACAAACGTCCTTTTTTATTAAAGATACAATGAAATATACACTTCCCCACTGGTCCTTTCAGAATAAAAGGCAATCAAAGAATTGTTTGAAATAATAAAACATGATTTCGGTCTTGTTGTAATGTTGTGTTACAGTTCAAAAAATAACAACAGATTCACATTCATTCAGTCTGTAAGGTCTCTCATCTCCATCTCTCACACACACACACACACGCACGCACACACACACATGCACGGACACACACACACACACACACGCACATACACACACATGCACGCACAGAGAGAGAGAGAGAGAGAGACACGCACACACACACACACACACACACACACACACACACACACACACACACACACACACACACACACACACACACGCACACACACATGCACAGACACACACATGCACGCACAGAGAGAGAGAGAGAGACACACACACACACACACACACACACACACTGTACTAATAACACAACTGTACATTGACATTACAAACATTCACTGTTTTACTTTTAAAGATCAAAATGAAAATTCTTCATGTTTTGTTAAATAAATGTATTTTTTGTTTGTAATTACAAGTCGCATTAAGTCTCCTGAACGCCACATGGAGAATTAGATCTTAAGTTATTTCAATCAACATCAAATCCATGCCGATCAATTTACAAATCATACACCTGTGTACAAATCGATTTCCCTTTTGTTGTCATCGCGTCGAGTTGCGTTCGAGGACAATACGACATCAGAGGCTCAAGATAAGACTGTGAAACGATAGAATTTAAAGAGGACCTATTATGCTACTTTTCTGGTCTTAATTTCTTGTTTTACACTGCTATAGAGCAACCTGACACCAATCACATCACAAAAAACTATGTAGATTTTCGGGAAGCTCTTTCTCTTATTTTGGCGATCCAGGACGTCCTGTCAACACTTGAGTGTGTGTGCTTCGGCTCCCTCCGCCTGTGCTTCGGCCATCTCCACTCCCGTCCCCCCCCCCCTCCTGCAAACCCCACTCCGTTGTGATTGGTTACCTTCCTTCCGGAACACTTTCAGTGGCGGGAAGAGCGAGCATGGACCTATAAGGGCGCGAGGCAGACGCGAACAGGGAAGTGACAGCATTACCATACATGGAAACATCCGCGTGGAGACGTCACAAAGTTTTATGCGACGTCACAAATTATGAAAGGGTAGACCGCTTTGAAGACGTGACTTCTCGACTGGCTAGAATAGTGTTTAGTGCTCTGCACAGACACCCCAGACGGTCAGCAGGGAATACGTCGAAATGCATGTAAGTCATTATTTGATAATCTAGTATGGTTAAGCATGACTATGAATCATCATAACAACGTTTACAGGTCATAAAAGTCAAAAAGCATCATAGGTCCTCTTTAAGAATTTCTAATATCAGATCCTTTTAAGACTTAAAGGAATACTCCAGCCATACTCAACCGGCGTTCTATCCTTATAAAATCACTGTTATAATATAATGAATTAGGTTTTTCTTCCCTCAGTCTTCCCTTGGCCCAGCTGTCCTGTTAATCCTAACCCTACATTTTACCATGTGTGATGTCACACATGGGAAAATGAGACCATAAAACACTAGGATGAACCGATTTCTGCATTTTTTGCACATTTATACTGAATAGGATCTCAGAGTTCAATACACCTTCATATTCCCACCGGTGAAGTAGGTCTTTAATAAAAACTTTTTAAAAGGTAGTAGTAACAAGTGGCAAGTAACATCTGAGATTACAATTATATGAATGTTGATTGTTTTGACTCTAAATACTTTTCCTGATATTTCCATACATTTTTCAAATTAATCAAAATGAGCACAAATAATAAATCTTTTCCATTCAAATTGTTACCGAACACAGTACTAACAACCAAACTGTCCACATCAGTTCAGGTTTGCCGTAAATTGATTGGTGCAAAACTTTTATATGTGAGCGCATTTGCGGGGCCCCAAGTATTGTTTCACATCCCCTATGAATTTACATTTTTCAGAGTAAAATTTTGACAAAAAGGCCTCCGTTCAGATTCACAGAGTGCTCCGGTGGCGTAGTGGATAGAGGCGCATACCATATCGGCTCAGGTCTTTGTTGCAGTGGTCGCGGGTTCAAATCCGGCCTGTGGGCTCTGTACTATCTAATAAAGCTTAGTAAATGCACAAAAAATAATCTTAAAAAAAAAACCACTACCGGATTTACGTTGCAAAACTATTTAGTTATTTTTCATTAGAAAGAAATTGATATAAATACTGACTTGAGCACACCTTAAAATTCATGCCCATTGCCCTTTAAAAGTTGATTTAGTCATGATAGTAACTTATATACAAGCACAGATGTATTTCATGCAGTTTAGGCCGGCGCATAGACAGTTTGCGGTCCTCTGGTTTGGCCGGTCGTTGGCAGTGTAAGTTTTTGTCGAAGAAAGAAACGTCTCTTTCACGACACAATGAAACTGATGTCAACAAAACGTTTTTTAATCCAGTTTTGGTCCCTAATTGAAACACAATAAACAAAGCAGGGCTGTCCCGAATACCAATTTACATAATGTGTGTGTGTGTGTGTGTGTGTGTGTGTGTGTGTGTGTGTGTGTGTCTGTCTGTCTGTCTGTCTTTCTGTGTGTGTGTGTGTGTGTGTGTGTGTGTGTGTCTGTCTTTGTCTGTGTGTGTGTGTGTGTGTGTGTGTGTGTGTGTGTGTGTGTGTGTGTGTGTGTGTGTGTGTGTGTGTCTGTTTGTCTGTCTGTGTCTGTGTGTGTGTGTGTGTGTGTGTGTGTGTGTGTGTGTGTCTGTCTGTCTGTCTGTCTGTCTGTCTGTGTGTGTGTGTGTCTGTCTGTCTGTCTGTCTGTCTGTCTGTCTGTCTGTCTGTGTGTGTGTGTCTGTGCGTGTCTGTCTGTCTGTCTGTCTGTCTGTCTGTGTGTGTGTGTGTGTGCGTGCGTGCGTGCGTGCGTGCGGTGCGCGCGTGCGTGCGTGCGTGTGCGTGCGTGTGTGTGCGTGTGTGCGTGCGTGCGTGCGTGCGTGCGTGCGTGCGTGTGTGCGTGTGCGTGTGTGCGTGTGCGTGTGTGTGTGTGTGTGTGTGGGTAATTTCATGTGAAAGTTTTAAGTGTTCACTTCAAAATTGAAGGTAAGGGTCTGTTGAACAATTTTAGTTTTTACTTGAATTAAAACCTTCTTCCAAAATCCATGATTTCGATCGTGGCCACTTTGGAAGATCGGTGAGAAAATAAATTGGTCTGGTTTCTTGACCAGCAAACCAACATTGTTCTAGAGTAGCCTGGCTCCGCCCACCCGCCTACTTCCGGCTAAATTTTATTT
>CM049398.1:1047500-1055000 GCA_026929865.2 Hyperoplus lanceolatus
GTTTAGTGCTCTGCACAGACACCCCAGACGGTCAGCAGGGAATACGTCGAAATGCATGTAAGTCATTATTTGATAATTTAGTATGGTTAAGCATGACTATAAATCATCATAACAACGTTTATAGGTCATAAAAGTCAAAAAGCATCATAGGTCCTCTTTAAGCTTCAATTTAATGAAGGAATGACTATTCATTATATTATAATAGTGATTTTATAATGATAGAACGCTGGTTCCGTATGGGTGAAGTATTCCTTTAAGCAGCTCAGATGGAGGGAAAACAGAAAAGGGAGAAAATAAAAGTTTATTTCTTTAAAGGGACACTGTGTAACATTTTAAGTAATTTATTAGCTAAAATCAATATCCTCATTCATAAATATGTCCTCATTGGGAAAACCCTCAACCTCCTGAGTGGAGAATTATAAATATTAATATGACATTTTGTCCATTGAGCAGGCAAGCCTTATGGAGGCATCCATGTTTTTGGAATGTCATCAGGTGCATTGTTTAAAATTTAGAATTGTTCTTGTCCTTGAAGGACTGTAGTCTGTATTATTCAAAGGGTTGGGGTTAAGCTGAAACTTAAAACTTTCTTGATGATGTCACATTACACACTGCACCTTTAAAGATCATTCACAGCTTAAATAAATGATGTTTAGACTTTACCTTCCCGGTGTCCTCGGGCCCCGGCTGTAATGTCACGGAACACGGCAGGTTCAGAGGAATCTGAAAACACACAAAGCAAAATGATTTGTTCCATTTCATGTCATGGTTGTTGTGTCCTTGGGCAAGGCACTTCACCCACCTTGCCTCGTGTGAATGTCGATAGTTAGCCTGCTGCTATCGGTGTATGAATGTGTGTGTGAATGGTAACGTGGGAAAGGAAAACAGGTCTCCCTTGTAAAAGAGTCATCGGTCTCAATGGGATTTACCTGTAGAAATAAAGGTTAAAAAATAAAAGGTTTATGATCACGACCGAGCCATTTTACTTGAGTACAGGGAGGGATTTGTGAGAAAAACAGTTATTGTTTTTTTTTAAAGAACATTCGGGCAAAGAACTGCTGTGATTGGTTCAAAATACTTATTGCGTCATAAGAACCAGAGCATAGCCCATTAATAGAGACACTGAACATAGAGACACTGAACCCTAAATGTCTCCAGATAGTTAGCCTGCTGCTATCGGTGTGTGAATGTGTGTGTGAATGGTAACGCGGGAATGGGAACAGGTCTCCCTTGTAAAAGAGTCTCCGGTCTCAATGGGATTTACCTGTAGCCTATAGATAAAGGTTTTAATAAATAATACTTACCTGCCCAACTCTTTTTAGATGCTTTACTATCATGAAACCATGTCTATACATTACATCAGAAGGATTTAGTGGATTTGGGGTTACAGGAACAATGCAGAAATTTCCAAGATCGCAGATATTAGGGCCATTATAAGTAAAAAAATAAATAAAAAAATACAAGAATTTCGGCGACCGCATATTACCTCGAATGTGAAGGGGTGAGCGTGTTCTCCCAGCTTCTTGATGAGTCGTTCCTGGAGTCTCGTGAGGCTTTTCTTCTCATCGGGCAGCGGGGGAAAGGCCTGGACGTTCGCCACAAACAAATCCTTCCTGAACGTCAGACCCAGGACGTCCAAATCCTCCCGGCCGTATCGAAACGCACACGTCAGGGTCACGAACACTGAAGGGGACAAGAGGAGAGGGAAAAATTACTTACAATTACAAACAGCTCTGGAAAAAATTAAGAGCCCAGTCTGGAATTTTCTTCAATCTTCATCTCTACATTACTTATTGAAAAATGCTCTTAATTTTTTATTTTTTCTAACCTTTATTTCTACAGGTAAATCCCATTGAGACCGAAGACTCTTTTGCAAGGGAGATTTGTTTTCCTTTCCCACGTTACCATTCACACACACATTCATACACCGATAGCAGCAGGCTAACTATCGACATTCACACGAGGCAAGGTGGGTAAAGTGTCTTGCCCAAGGACACAACAACCATGACACAGGTGGCAGGGCGGGGATCGAACCTCCAACCCTTTGATCATCGGCCGACCCGCTCTACCACCTGCCGACTGTGGCTCAGTTGGTAGAGCAATGACAATATTGGTCACGGAATTTGTTTGATATATTGTCGATAGTGTATGGAGCAAAACCAAAATGTTCATTCTACTCAAACATATGCCTATAAATAGTCAAACGAGAGACACTGAACATTTGGAGTGGGCAGTATATCAACATGGGGGCGTCCTTAGCTCAGTTGGTAGGGCGTCCGCCCCCCATGGGCCTCGGCCAGAAGCGGACCCGGGTTCGATTCCAGCCCGCGGTCATTCTCTGCATGACACTCCCCCCTCTGCCCCATTTCAACTCTGTCTCTACACTATCAATAAAGCATAAAAATGCCAAAAAAAAATATATATCTCTGTATATCAACATTATTTAACCCCCCCCCCCCCCATCCATAGAGTCTCAGTCCTCTTCACAGCAGACCCGGGTTAGAATCCAGCCCGGGTCGTTCTCTGTCTGTCTGTCTGTCTGTCTGTCGGTCTGTCTGTCTGTCTGTCTGTCCTCTTCACAGCAGACCCGGGTTAGAATCAAGCCCGGGTCGTTCTCTGTCTGTCTGTCTGTCTGTCTGTCTGTCCTCTTCACAGCAGACCCGGGTTAGAATCCAGCCCGGGTCGTTCTCTGTCTGTCTGTCTGTCTGTCTGTCTGTCCTCTTCACAGCAGACCCGGGTTAGAATCCAGCCCGGGTCGTTCACTGTATAATAAATCATAAAAGAAAGCCAAAAAATTATCTTAAATTTTTTTTTCTATGGACTCTTTCACAAACTGAATTCAGTGCTTGGTTTTGAATCTTTGGTAAATTGATGTTTCAGACGTACTTTAAAGAGATTTAATGGATGTTTTTGGAGAGAGGGAGAGAGAGAGAGAGAGAGAGGGAGGTAGAGAAAGAAAGAGAGGGGGAAAGATGGAGAGAGAGAGACAGAAAGAGAGAGACAGAGAGGAGAGAGAGAGAAACAGAGAGAGAGAGACAAAGAGAGGAGAGAGAGAAACAGAGAGAGAGAGGGAGAGGTAGAGAGAGAGGGAGAGGGAGAGGGAGATAGAGAGAGAGAGGGAGAGAGAGAGAGAGGGAGAGGGAGGGAGAGAGAGAGAAACAGAGAGAGACAAAGAGAGGAGAGAGAGAGAAACAGAGAGAGAGAGAGAGAGGAAGATAGAGAGAGACAGAAAGAGAGAGACAAAGAGAGGAGAGAGAGAGAAACAGAGAGAGAGAGAGAGGGAGGGAGAGGGAGATAGAGAGAGGGAGGGAGGGAGAGAGAGGGAGAGAGAGGGAGAGAAAGGACAAGTACCTGACTCTAACTCACCTTTCCTCTCCTTCAGATACTCCGGATCGATCAAGATGACTCCGTCTGTAAAAAGGAAAAGAAAACCGACATTTGAATTATTCTTCAGACTTTATTTGTCACGTGAGCGTATGTTTTACAGAAAGTTTGGGCACTCTTTTGGGGCGAAAAGCCGAGAGCACAAAAACCCTCAAAAGGACGTCCGTTTTGGGTCGTTTTTTGTCTCTCATTTGGACGAAATAACTGCAAATATTCACAAATAAAACTAGATGAACAGGAAAGTTTAAGGTGTGTTGTGCGAGCTAGTCAAAGATAATGTGTTAAAGTGCAGGAGGACATTTCACCAAACAAAATAAAGATTTTTGAACAAGTGAAAACGATTTAAAAAAAACTAACGTGTGTGTGTGTGTGTGTGTGTGTGTGTGTGTGTGTGTGTGTGTGTGTGTGTGTGTGTGTGTGTGTGTGTGTGTGTGTGTGTGTGTGTGTGTGTGTGTACTGTATGTCTTTTAAATGCACCTTGAGTCTACTAATAAAAGTTGGCGATGATTAAACTTTATCTCACCGACAGGCTCCACCAGATCCACCTGGTCCACGAAGTCTCTCCTCCCGAGATACACAGTCAGCTGAAGGAGGTGAATATCAACCAATCACAAGACAGCTCTCACGTCAACCAATCAGAATCAGCATAATAATGACTAAGGAAGCTGAAAGGCCTACTTCACCGGTTTGAATATGAAGGTGTATTGAACTCTGAGATCCTATGTAGTATAAATGTGCGAAAAAAATTAAAATCGGTTCATCCTAGCCTGAGAAAAGGCAGAAAGAGTGTTTTTTTTAACCCTATATTTCTCTTTCTCGTGACATCACAGAAAGAGAAATATAGGGTTAAAAAAAAACGTACTTTCTGCCTTTTCTCAGGCTAGGATGAACCGATTTTATTTTTTTTCGCACATTTATACTACATAGGATCTCAGAATTCAATACACCTTCATATTCAAACCGGTGAAGTAGGCCTTTAAGA
The DNA here is from genome assembly GCA_026929865.2 of Hyperoplus lanceolatus. NCBI lineage: Eukaryota > Metazoa > Chordata > Actinopteri > Uranoscopiformes > Ammodytidae > Hyperoplus > Hyperoplus lanceolatus. The sequence continues at coordinate 1,051,867 of CM049398.1, forward strand.
ATATTTATAAAATAGATCTTGTGTCTTTGTCCGAAAAGGAGTGAGAGGAAGCCGAAGCTTGTGTATTCCCACCTCTTATTCAACTGCTCTTAATTATCATAATACACATTCAGATTCAAATTATTTATATTTATACAATACTCTGATATGTACAAAATTCACAAAGCCTTATGAAAAAACTGAAAAATTATGTAAAATATCGGTTTGGAGGGGTGCTAAAAAGGTGTCGGGCGACTTTGGCTCAGGTGGTTAAGCGGGTTGGCCAACGATCAAGGGTTGGCGGTTCAATCCCCCCGGCCACCTGTGTCATGGTTGTTGTGTCCTTGGGCAACACACTCACCCACCTTCGCCTCGGGAATGTGGATGTGGGTATGTTTGAGGCGGTGGTGGGGGGGCGTGGCGCTGAATGACAGTCCGCAGTCTGCCCCAGGGCAGCTGTGGCTACTATGGTAGTTTACCACCACCGGTATGACTGTGTGTGAACAAATTGAACCAGGAAATGTAAAGCGTCTTTGAGTGCCTAGGCAATAAAGCGCTATATAAAACCTATCAATTATTTGGTGTTTTGTTCACACCAAACACCTTCAAGCCTTTTGAAAGTAGATATAAGCAGGCAGTCAAAATATGGTCGGATATACACTCAACAAAAATATAAACGCAACACTTTTGTTTTTGCTCCCATTTTTCATGAGATGGACTTAAAGATCTAAAATTCATTCCAGATACACAATATTACCATTTCTCTCAAACATTGTTCACAAATCTGTCTACATGTGTGATAGTGAGCACTTCTGCTTTGCTGAGATAATCCATCCCACCTCACAGGTGTGCCACATCAAGATGCTGATCTGACATCATGATTAGTGCACAGGCGTGCCTTAGACTGTCCACAATAAAAGGCCACCCTGGTAGAGAGAAATGGTACAATTGTGTATCTGGAATGAATTTTAGATCTTTAAGTCCATCTCATGAAAAATGGGAGCAAAAACAAAAGTGTTGCGTTTATATTTTTGTTGAGTGTATGATTTGGGCTCAAGACTAGGCAGCGGAAATACGTCCTGAGAGCCAAGTTAAAGGTGCAACAGGGAAATTTTTTAATATTTCTGAAACAGTCTCATTTTTCCTCTGATGATCATAAATTACATGTAACAGCAAACCAGACCATCAGTGCAAAGAATGCTATTTTATATAGTTTTTCTTAATGCCTTTGTCATGGGTATACGCTCACCCAGGAACAACAGCTGGCGTGGTAAAAACACTACCGCTTTTAGTCCAAAGGGGGGCGCTAGCATTAACACACACTGAAAGTTCCTCGGAGCACCTTTAATAGACAGTTTAGATTGAAGTGTCCTGACCTTTCCATTGGGGCTGGCCTTTTTAAACACCCTGAAACACACAGAGAAACAGAGTCAGTGAAATGTTTCCAAATGTTTTTACTCCACAGTGTAAATAGTGTGCTGCTGTCTATCAACGTAAGCTTTCTGCCTCACCCTACACACACACACACACACACACACACACGCAGGCAGGCTTGCACGCACACACACCCCCCACACACACACCGCGCAGCAGCACCCCACACACACACACCCACACACACACACACACACACACAGGCAGAGTTCACCACAGCGAAAAAACACACACACACACACACACACACACACACACACAGGCAGGCTTGCACGCACACACAGACAAAATAAACACACACACACACACACACACGCAGGCAGAGTTGCACGCACACATAGACGAAATAAACACACACACACACACACACACACACACACACGCAGGCAGGCAGCACACACACACACACACACACACACACAGGCAGGCTTGCACGCACACACACACACACACACACACACACAGGAAATAAACACACACACACACACACCCCACAGGTTACACACACAGAGGAAATAAACACACACACAGACACACAGACACACACAGAGGAAACACGGATACACACACACACATGCACGCACGCACGCACACAGGCAGGGAGGCAAGCAGGCAGGCACACACACACTCACTCAATCACTCACTCACACACACGCACGCGCTCACACAAACGCACGCACGCATACAGGGAGGCAGGCATACACACACACTCTCTGACCCACACACACACACACACACACACACACACACACACACACACACACACACACACTCCCCCCCCCCCACACACACACACACACTCTTAGTGATGTCATAAATTAGCATCCATTAGCGAGTAGCTTCCTGCTGAGTGAATATCCATCTATCAGCATTTTACAGGAAACCGCCGAGGCTCATGGGAGATCGCTCGGAACCAATTAGTCCAATTAAAAAAAATATAGAAATACAAGCGCAGATCAACTCACATCGAATGTGACAAACACAATCAGTAGCTATAGCAACAAGCCAGTTTACAGAGCCTAGGCTGTGTATTAACAACAGCAACGAGCCAGTTTACAGAGCCTAGGCTGTGTATTAACAACAGCAACGAGCCAGTTTACAGAGCCTAGGCTGTGTATTAACAACAGCAACGAGCCAGTTTACAGAGCCAGTTTACAGAGCCTAGGCCGTGTATTAACAACAGCAACGAGCCAGCTTACAGAGCCTAGGCTGTGTATTAACAACAGCAACGAGCCAGTTTACAGAGCCTAGGGTGTATTACAAAAAGTTAGTAGTAAAACAATAAGAGCCTAGGCCGTGTATTAACAACAGCAACGAGCCAGCTTACAGAGCCTAGGCTGTGTATTAACATCATCACACATCGACAATGACAAATGCAATCAATTTACAGTAAGACATCAATACATCACATTCATTTAGTTCAGTTCATTCACCTGTCTGTACTGTGTGTTGGCTGGAAAAAAATCCAGTGTTACTGTTAATACACAGCCTAGGCTCTGTAAACTGGTATGTAAACAAAGGGCCGACAGTCACTAGCAACATACCAGTTTACAGAGCCTAAGCTGTGTATTAACACTGTTTTTTTTCCCAGTGCACACACACAGTAGTGGATCATGAGGAGATATTCAGTCTTTTGACAACAATCGCTGACTCCACCTTTAAAGATGGTTGTATAGGAGCGTGTGCGTGTGTGTGTGTGTGTGTGTGTGTGTGTGTGTGTG
>CM049398.1:1060000-1062500 GCA_026929865.2 Hyperoplus lanceolatus
CCTCTGAGCAACTTTAAAATGAGTAATCTTTTATGAGAGTATTCCTTCTTATTTGACTGATATTGTAGAAACACTTTGAGGTAATTCTGCTATCAAATTGAGTGTGTGTGTGTGTGTGTGTGTGTGTGTGTGTGTGTGTGTGTGTGTGTGTGTGTAATTCTGCCCTCAGTCATCAGAGTGAGAGTGTGTCAGTGTCGGGGGAGTCTTTAACTCTCACTACAGTCACATATTGATCCGTTAGGATTACCGATCGATTAGAAGCTACACACACACACACAGACACACACACACACACACAGACACACACACACACACACACACACACACACACACACACACACACACACACACACACAGAGACACACACACACACACACAGACACACACACACACACACACACACACACACACACACACAGAGGCGCCAGACTTTAGACCATAATCTCCACTATATTTCATGAGACACTGCAGGCCGAAATATTGCTTTTTCAAGCACTGGTTAATTTCTAGGTTCCTGTCTATTTCTCTTCCATAACATGTCTTCTTTCATACTAGCATAAATCAAAGGTCCAACATGTACATTCAGGTGTTTATTTGACTAAACCTTGTCTGTTTGCGTCTGTATATTTCTCCTATACAACCATCTTTAACGGACATTATCTCAACATTAGTATTTTTTTTCAATATTCTGAACCAAAAATCTCAACTTCTAAATCACTTACATCAACTAAACTTTCCATGATCATTCTCAGCACTATTCTGAAGGTTATTACAGAAGGATTTGTTCATATGTTGTTCACTGTCTGATTTATGAGACATTTTCTTCTTAAAAACATGTAGAAAAGGCATTTTTTAGGACCAGTACATAGTATTTTTTTCTATTTTTAAATGAAAAAGACTCCAAAATCTGGAATAATGTAATACAAAACAAATAGTTTTAATGTCAGTAAGTTGCATGATGATATCTATATGTTGTGTGAATGGTTGGTCTGCTCAGAGAGTGTGTGGGGGGGGGGGGGGGGGGGGGGGTGTGGTGGTGTGTGTGTGTGTGGGTGTGTGGTGTGGTGTGTGTGTGGTGCGTGTGTGTGTGTGTGTGTGTGCGGTGTGGTGTGTGTGTGTGTGTGTGTGTGTGTGTGTGTGTGTGTGTGTGTGTGTGTGTGTGTGTGTGTGTGTGTGTGTGTGTGTGTGTGAACTCATTCATATTCTCCTGATGCAACATGCAAAGAGACACGGCCTCAAACCCCAGAGTGAGAGAGAGAGAGTGAGAGACACACACACAGAGGGAGTGAGAGAAAGAGAGAGAGAGAGAGAGACACACACACACAGAGGGAGTGAGAGAAAGAGAGAGAGAGAGAGGGAGAGACACACACACACAGAGGGGGAGAGAGAAAGAAAGAGAGAAGGAGAGAGAGAAGGAGAGAGAGAGAGAGAGAGAGAGAGACATCCACATTTCTGTAGCAACACTAGCTTGGTTACCATCTAAATGTCAAGTGTATGTTTTGAAAGTTCACAAAAAAATAACAATAAAAAAAGAGAAAAATATGTGTCTAAATCAGTGAATATCTCCTCATGATCCACTACCTGTCTGTCTGCTACCTGTCTGTCTCCTCATGATCCACTACCTGTCTGTCTGCTACCTGTCTGTCTCCTCATGATCCACTACCTGTCTGTGCTGTGTGTCTGTCTCCTCATGATCCACTACCTGTCTGTACTGTGTGTCTGTCTCCTCATGATCCACTACCTGTCTGTACTGAGTGAATATCTCCTCATGATCCACTACCTGTCTGTACTGTGTGAATATCTCCTCATGATCCACTACCTGTCTGTGACTGTGTGTGCACTGAAAGAATTCCAGCGTTAATACACAGCCTAGGCTCTGTAAACTGGTGTGTTGCTGTAAACCCTGGGCCAGACACTGCATAGTCGAGATACTAAATCACAGACACACTGATTTGGTAAATCAATTAATCGGCAAATCTACAATATGTGTGTGTGTGTGTGTGTGTGTGTGTGTGTGTGTGTGTGTGTGTGTGTGTGTGTGTGTGTGTGTGTGTGTGTGTGTGTGTGTGTGTTTGTGCTTCTGCGTGTGTGTGTGTGTCCGTGTGTGTGTGTCCGTGTGTGTGTGTGAGTGTGTTAGTGTGCTTCTGTGTGTGTCCGTTTGTTTGTGCTTTCGTGTGTGTCCGTGTGTGTGTGTGTCTCCATGTGTGTGTGTGTGTGTGTGAGTGTGTGTCCGTGTGTGTGTGTGTGTGTGTAGAACCTCAAATTAACCACAGATGGCGCTACAAAGCCAAGTTAACAATGTAAATCCTAAACTAAACCTGAACTAAACTTCTTCTTAACCTTTATTTCTACAGGTAAATCCCATTGAGTCCGAAGACTCTTTTTCAAGGGAGACCTGTTTTCCTTTCCCACGTTACCATTCACACACACATTCATACACCGATAGCAGCAGGCTAACTATCGACATTCCCACGAGGCAAGGTGGGTGAAGTGTCTTGCC
>CM049398.1:1095000-1107500 GCA_026929865.2 Hyperoplus lanceolatus
ACACACACACACACACACACACACACACACACACACACACAAACACTACTGTATACTTTAGTATTTCACAATTAGTTTTTCAACATGTTTAAACTTATCCTGCATTCTCTTATACACACACGTTAATACACACATTACTACACACACACACACGTTAATACACACATTACTACACACACACACACGTTAATACACACATTACTACACACACACACTTCCCTTTATTTAGTAGGAAAAGGATTATTGAGGCAGTTTTTATGTCTGTCCTTGATTACGGTGATGTGGTTTACCGGCATGCATCTCATTCATGTCTTAAACTCCTAGACTCTGTTTTTCACTCTGCTTTAAGGTTCATCACAGGAGATGCTTATGACACACACCATTGTATTTTATATGAAAAGGTTGGGTGGTACTCCCTTAAAGAGAGACGTAACGCACATTGGCATATTTTTATTTACAAAGCCTTGACCGGGAAGCTTCCTCGTTATTTAACAGAAATGTTGCAAATTTCAGATGGGCTTTATCAGACCCGCTCCACTGACATGCTTATGCTTTATGTCCCACAAGCCCGGTCTGAGCTGGGAAAGACAGCTTTTGGCTTCAGTGCCCCCGACCCCTGGAACAACTTACAGCAACAAATTAAACTAAATACCTTCATACCCTTTAATTAATTTAAACAAACTATCTTAAATCTGCCAAACTCTACCTGTAACTGTTTTAATTAGGCTATATTGTACTTTCACCCATTTCATTTTAATTGCTGCCACTCTTCACCACTAGGTAAATGTTTCAATTGTTTTTTTGTTTTTTTCTCTCTCTTCACCTGTTGTTGTGTATTTGATGTATTTGCATTGAATATTGTTTATGTATTGTTGTTTTTCCTTGGAATTTATTTACTCGACATCATTGTAAATGAGGGTCACCCCTCAATTGGTCTCTCGAGGATAAATAAAAGTTAAATGAAATGAAAAAATACACACATTACTACACACACACACACACACACGTTAATACACACATTACTACACACACACACACAGCAAAACACACATTACTACACACACACACACGTTAATACACACACACACACAGCAATACACACATTACTACACACACACACACACACACACGTTAATACACACAGCAATACACACATTACTACACACACACACACACACGTTAATACACACACACACACACACACACACAGCAATACACACATTACTACACACACACACACACACACACACAGCACACACACAGCACTACACACACACACACACACACAATACACACATTATACACACACACACTACACACACACACACACAGCAACACACACATTACTACACACACACACACAGCAATACACACATTACTACACACACACACACACACACACTACACACACACACATTACTACACACACACACACACACACACACACACACACGTTAATACACACACACACACACACACACAGCAATACACACATTACTACACACACACACACACACACAGCAATACACACATTACTACACACACACACACACACACACAGCAATACACACATTACTACACACACACACACACACACACAGCAATACACACATTACACACACACACACACACACACACACACACACACACACACACAGCAATACACACATTACTACACACACACACATATGGATTTTCTTACAGACGCGAATCAAGTCCCTGAACTTGTCGTGTTGGTTTCTGTCTCTGTTGTGGAGCTGATGAACAATGTGCCTCTTCCACATCTGCCCAGGAAAAAGCTCCGACGCACCCCCTGCATCCGACATTTTCCTGCGGGGTTTGGAGTTCAGAAAAGCGGCCTTGAAGCTCCACATACGCCGCCACATCCACCGGTCCAACGCATGATTTTTACCCAGAGAAAGAGGCTCTTTAGGCGGCCTGCAGTCACACACGCAGTCGGTGTCGGTGTCAGAGAGCCGCCATGTTTCTTGGTCCCTCCCATATAGGACCGAGACGTTTGTTTATATTCCACTTCCTGAATTGATTGTTTTTGTTTTTTAACTTTTTGTTGGTCATTCTGAAGGGGCGGGGCTAATGATGACAGCTGCCGGCTCGCTCAGCCAATCACGGGTTAGAAGCGATGCCGCGTCACAATTATTATTTTATTTTTTACATTGACAATAGTCGATTTAAAAATATATAAAATAAAATATTAAAAATATACAATAAGAAAAAAAAAATTGAAAAAGAATAAATTCAATAATTTCAATTAATTTAATACAGATAAATACAAATTATATAAATTAAATTATATTTAATTATATAAATATTAATTAATTAAAAAATCCCCCCAAAAAACAAAACAAAAAAAATCCTTCTGGCAGAACAAAAATTATATAAGACATTATACAATTATCCAAAAAAAATTATTCACACGTAGTTTTGTTTTATGTAATTTGAAGTATTTATTTTAAGTTTATTTAAATTTATTTTGACTGTAAAACATGTACACATTTTTAAGATGGATTTAACAAGGAAAAGATAAAAGAAAACATTACCTTCTTAGACTTCTGTGACGATGTCGTATCTCTATATTCTATGAAGGTTTAAACACATTGATAATATATAAAAATAAATACATAAATAAAATGTTGTCAAACAAGTGTTTATATAGGGGCGCTCCGGTGGCGTAGTGGATAGAGCGTGTACCATGTTGGCTCCAGCCTTCGTTGCAGTGGTCGCGGGTTCAAATCCGACCCGTGGACCTTTACTGCAGGTCATCCCCCCCTCTCTCTCTCTCTCCCTCCCTCTCTCTCTCTGTCTCCCCATTTCAACTCTGTACTGTCAAATAAAGCTTAAAAATGCCCAAAAAAAAACAATCTTTAAAAAAGTGTGTATATATATACACACACTTTTTTAACAAAATAATGTTTGCTATAACAAGAAAATGTAAAAAAAAAATTGCCAGAAAAAATATTTGAATTATAATTATATTATATTAATAATAATAATAATAATAATTGATTGGATTTATATAGCGCTTTATTTCGATGTTGTTGACTCAAAGCGCTTTACAGGGTTCCAGGTTCCATTCATTCACACACAGTCATATTATTATATTATAATTATTATCATTATATAAATTATTATTATTATATATTTGTTAACACTTCTTTGCAACATGGCGGCCTCAGCGCCCCGCTCCTATGTAGATGTAAAAGGCTCTTTCTAAGATCATAACAAACAAGAGATTATACACTAAACTAAAACATACTGATGAATATTAAATTATATTTCTACCAAGTCTGTTCTGAGAAAAATACAACAAATTCTACGCATTGTGTCTTTAATTTGTTAAAGAAAAAAAAGTTCACTTCCTTTATTAACCTAAAAATAAAATAATTTTGAAGCCAAAAGAAATCCCAAAGATGTAACATTACGAAACAACTTTATTAAGAATATAAAACAGTTTATTTACAAACACAGTGATCGTGGTTCAGAAACACGAAATAAAAAAATGTAAAAGCCTTTATTGAGGGGCGCCCTTAGCTCAGTTGGTAGGGCGTCCCCCCCCCATGGGCCTCGGCCAGCAGCGGACCCGGGTTGGATTCCAGCCCGCGGTCGTTCTCTGCATGTCACTCCCCTTTCTGCCCCATTTCAACTCTGTCTCTACACTATCAATAAAGCATAAAAATGGCAAAAAAATATCTTAAAAAAACCCCCAAAAAAACACAAAATAAAAAATAAAAAAATGCAAAATAAGGTGCTTTAAAATCTAAATGTAACACTGAAGTCAAAGTTGAAATAAAAGAATGAATTTTGTCCTTTATTGAGCATCCGTACATTACTTATATGTAAAGGTCAATGGAGTGTGTGTGTGTGTGTGTGAGAGTGAGTGAGAGTGTGTGTGTGTGTGTGTGTGTGTGTGTGTGTGTGTGTGTGTGTGTGTGTGTGTGTGTGTGTGTGTGTGTGTGTGTGTGTGTGTGTGTGTGTGTGTGTGTGTGGCTATGTTGTAAAAGCCCTCCTAAAATCCTCTCTCCTACATAGTTTGTTCGGGGTCATTTGAAGCCGTAGCTGCTAATAAGAAACATAAGGTGCTTTAAAAGTAATACTTCATTTAAAGGTGCAGTCAGTGATTCTGGAAAACGCTTGTTGTCAAAATCACTTTTTCAAAACCAGTGAATATCTCCTCATGATCCCCTACCTGTCTGTACTGTGTGTCTGTCTCCTCATGATCCACTACCTGTCTGTACTGTGTGTCTGTCTCCTCATGATCCACTACCTGTCTGTACTGTGTGTGCGCTGAAAGAAGATCCAGTGTTAATACACAGCCTAGGCTCTGTGAACTCGTATGTAAACAAAAGGGAGCCCGACATAGCTAAGTACACATGCCAGTTTACAGAGCCTAGGCTGTGTATAAACAATGGAATTTTTTTCACACACACACACACACACACGCAAACACACACACACACACACACGCGCACGCACGCACACGCACACGCACACACGTAGTGGATCATGAGGAGATATTCACTGATGAAACAGGCGTTCTCCAGAATCACTGACTCCATAAGTTGAAATGAATTCTGTCCCTTTTGAGACTCACTCACTCATACACCCTCTCACATACACACTCCCACCCCACTCCCACCCTCTCTCACACACACACACACACACACACACACACACACACACACACACACACACACACACACACACACACACACACACACACACACACACACACACACACACACACACACACACACACACACACACACAGAGGTTTTCTTTTAGGCCCGGTTTAGTTTGTTCTGTGTCATCTGCAGCAGTAACTCAGAGTATTTCTCCAGTAAGTCCATCTGACCGACACAGGGGCTGCTACTGTCTCCACCCGGGCGAACTGACTTCAGCTCGGAGTGAACGACATCAAACGCCTCCAACAGAACAGAAGCCATGACAGGACAACGATCTGAATTGCCGAGCTGGAAAATATAAATGTATGGTGAACATTTTGTAATTATTTTTCATTTATTTAATGTTTATTTTTACTGGAGAGATCAATTAAGGTGTGTGTGAGTGAGTGAGTGAGTGAGTGAGTGAGTGAGTGAGTGAGTGAGTGAGTGAGTGAGTGAGTGAGTGAGTGAGTGAGTGAGTGAGTGAGTGAGTGAGTGAGTGAGTGAGTGAGTGAGTGAGTGAGTGAGTGAGTGAGAGAGTTTTTCACAATTTTTTTTCTTTACAGTGACATTTTAGTCTGTAACTCCTGAAGCCATTTTGAAATGTTGACTTCACTCTCACAATGTAATCGTCTTTATGAACATTTATAAACGTGGAAATACAGACAGACAGGCAGGCAGACAGACAGACAGACGGAAGGCAGACAGACAGAAGGCAGACAGACAGACAGACGGAAGGCAGACAGACAGACAGATGGAAGGCAGACAGACAGACACAGGAAGACAGAGAGAGAGAGACAGACAGACAGAAGGCAGACAGACACACAGGCAGGCAGACAGACAGACAGACAGATGGAAGGCAGACAGACAGACACAGAAAGACAGAGAGAGAGACAGACAGAAGGCAGACACAGACAGACAGAAGGAAGGCAGAAAGACACAGACAGAAAGACACAGACAGACAGAAGGAAGACAGAAAGACACAGAGACAGACGGAAAGACACAGACAGACAGACACACAGACTGATTGTACCTGTGTGTAAAGGTGAACAGCTCGTCTGGCCGTCTCTCTCAGCTCTTTAGCCACTTCTTCACAATGCTGCAAAGTGACATCACAACCTGGACACACACACACACACACACACACACACACACACACACACACACACACACACACACACACACACACACACACACACACACACACACACACACACACACACACACACACACACACACACACACACACACACACACACACACACACACACACACACACACACACACACACACACACACACACACCCTGTTCTTAGGCACAGGGTGACAATAGCTATATCCCATTCCAGTGACACGCGGTCTATGAAGGCTATAGCCTGTGAAGGCCGATTCGAAGGCCGAACGAGCCTTGTTAAACAGGACGGTCTCCGCAGGTCTCCGTTTACGAGCATTTCCGGTTTACGTAACAAGCCGTTACCTTGCGTGACGACTCGCCGCTCCTGTGCTGCCTAGCAACCCTGATTGCTGCCAACGGAGACAGCCTTGTCAACGGAGGAAAAAAGAAAAAGAAGTTGCCTACCAGACGAAAAGAAAGGAAGATAAAAGTTAAGAAGATGGAGCAACACGTTGCTGTTTTGTTATTTTGTTATTTTATTTTATGCCATCTCTGAAAAAAACGCAATGAATCATGGGATATGTTGGGCTGCGAAGGATACATCTGATGCAGCCTTCAAAACCGTGAAACGAAGGCTGCATTTCTCGGCCGCATATGAAAGGAGCCTTGCAAATGGAACGCAATCGGTCTTCAAGTGCAGCCTTCGAAGGACGCGACCTCTGGAATGGGATATAGCTTATGAGAGAGGCAGAGGGTGTGGCCATATTGACAAAAAAAAATTGATAACTATACTCTAAAAAATACTGTTTCCCTCACGACTAGAAACAGTGAAATATTGCTGATCTGTTCTCATAAAGTCCGGTGAGTTCATTTTTTTATTTTATTTTTATTTATTTTTTAAACCTTTATTTCTACAGGTAAATCCCATTGAGACCGGAGACTCTTTTTCAAGGGAGACCTGTTTTCCTTTCCCACGTTACCATTCACACACACATTCATACACCGATAGCAGCAGGCTAACTATCGACATTCACACGAGGCAAGGTGGGTGAAGTGTCTTGCCCAAGGACACAACAACCATGACACAGGTGGCAGGGCGGGGATCGAACCGCCAACCTTTTGATCATCGGCCGACCCGCTCCACCACCTGAGACACAGTCGCCCCAAATGTGAGTGTATATCTCACAGCGCTATGTTTAAAGGTTTTTATCATAGCATAGTAAATAATATGGATGTATCATCCAGGCTGACCTCAGTTATTCACATGGCATCCAATAATCCTGGTTTGTGCTCGTCGCCATTTTGTGAGATTTTTACTCCGCCTCACGTCGGGGGGAGGGAGAGAGCTGACGTATACCTCCGAGGCAAAGTGAGGGACAACGGGCGGAGAGCTGTCACTCAAGAGATCGCACCAATACATTTTAACCTCCAAAAGAATAAAAACTAGCGTGGTCCCAAAAAATTCACCCCCCTCAGTTTTGTCATGGAGATATAACCTAAACATACAGACTAGAATGTTTTTTTAATCCAGGCCTGAAATAGGGTTAATAATGCTGTGAAAACGGCCTGTATAACATTGGAGTCAATGAGAGATGGCTGTCTTCTGCTTCCACCCCCCCCTAGTGGCACTTCCTGGTTACTACAGTTGTGGTCACTTCCTTATTGGATGCTGGTAAACATCGCTGAGGTTGGGACTTGGTTTAAAGGTGTGTTTTAGGGGACGGAGTTATTACCTGTGTGAGGTGTTTCTGTCCGAGGAGAGGAGGAAGAAAGTGGCAGATCACACTGGGCTCCTAAAGAGACAACTGGTGCAGAGGAGAAGAATGAGACATGGGTTGCGTTCACATACTCTTTCTTTTCTCTATTCTACATACTACATCCGACGATAAAAATAATCTAGTTAGGATGCAGTAGGCATACTATTGGGACATACTTTTACTCTCTTATTTCATCATAACATTGCGCCTTGATCTCGCCTCTTGCTTTTATATCCGTCGCATCCCCGTTTGTTTTCATATGGAGGCTTCGTCGATGTGACGTCACTTCACGTGCGCACTGGATTGTGGGTCAGAATCGCCCAAAATAGGATGCAGTTTTCAACACTAACACTCTTTGCCGCATGAAGTAGGACATCCGGGTACTTCTAACCATCCTAAATCTGGCCACAAGAATCGGGACATCCTAAATCTTTTTTCTACCATACTATATAGTAGAAAGTATGCGATTCAGAACGCAACCCAGGTACCGATATTTCATAACATCCCTACCCAGCGTTCCAATCCCCATACTTCCCTACTATTTAGTACGCCAGAAAAAGATTTAGGATGTCCCAATACATGCACGTCAATTGTAGTATGCTGAAAATACCAAGATGCCCCACTAACTCCAATAGCATTTTGGAGTATTCGTCTTTATTCTTGGCATTTCTCGACATAATGAAAGAAAATCTTCCTTATCTGATATTTTTCGTCTCCCATGGCTTTAAAACTCTTCTGTACTTTAGTATGTAATGTAGTAAAAAGACTAAAACTCTTCTGTACTTTAGTATGTAATGTAGTAAAAAGACTAAAACTCTTCTGTACTTTAGTATGTAGTGTAGTAAAGAGACTAAAACTCTTCTGTACTTTAGTATGTAGTGTAGTAAAGAGACTAAAACTCTTCTGTACTTTAGTATGTAGTGTAGTAAAAAGACTAAAACCCTTCTGTACTTTAGTATGTAGTGTAGTAAAAAGACTAAAACTCTTCTGTACTTTAGTATGTAGTGTAGTAAAAAGACTAAAACTCTTCTGTACTTTAGTATGTAGTGTAGTAAAAAGACTAAAACTCTTCTGTACTTTAGTATGTAGTGTAGTAAAAAGACTAAAACTCTTCTGTACTTTAGTATGTAGTGTAGTAAAAAGACTAAAACTCTTCTGTACTTTAGTATGTAGTGTAGTAAAAAGACTAAAACTCTTCTGTACTTTAGTATGTAGTGTAGTAAAAAGACTAAAACTCTTCTGTACTTTAGTATGTAGTGTAGTAAAGAGACTAAAACTCTTCTGTACTTTAGTATGTAGTGTAGTAAAAAGACTAAAACTCTTCTGTACTTTAGTATGTAGTGTAGTAAAAAGACTAAAACCCTTCTGTACTTTAGTATGTAGTGTAGTAAAAAGACTAAAACTCTTCTGTACTTTAGTATGTAGTGTAGTAAAAAGACTAAAACTCTTCTGTACTTTAGTATGTAGTGTAGTAAAAAGACTAAAACTCTTCTGTACTTTAGTATGTAGTGTAGTAAAAAGACTAAAACTCTTCTGTACTTTAGTATGTAGTGTAGTAAAAAGACTAAAACTCTTCTGTACTTTAGTATGTAGTGTAGTAAAAAGACTAAAACTCTTCTGTACTTTAGTATGTAGTGTAGTAAAAAGACTAAAACTCTTCTGTACTTAAGTATGTAGTGTAGTAAAGAGACTAAAACTCTTCTGTACTTTAGTATGTAGTGTAGTAAAGAGACTAAAACTCCTCTGTACTTTAGTATGTAGTGTAGTAAAGAGACTAAAACTCTTCTGTACTTTAGTATGTAGTGTAGTAAAGAGACTAAAACTCTTCTGTACTTTAGTATGTAGTGTAGTAAAAAGACTAAAACTCTTCTGTACTTTAGTATGTAGTGTAGAAAAAGACTAAAACTCTTCTGTACTTTAGTATGTAGTGTAGTAAAAAGACTAAAACTCTTCTGTACTTAAGTATGTAGTGTAGTAAAGAGACTAAAACTCTTCTGTACTTTAGTATGTAGTGTAGTAAAAAGACTAAAACTCTTCTGTACTTTAGTATGTAGTGTAGTAAAAAGACTAAAACTCTTCTGTACTTTAGTATGTAGTGTAGTAAAAAGACTAAAACTCTTCTGTACTTAAGTATGTAGTGTAGTAAAGAGACTAAAACTCTTCTGTACTTTAGTATGTAGTATAGTAAAAAGACTAAAACTCTTCTGTACTTTAGTATGTAGTGTAGGAAAAAGAAAAAAAAGGGATGGTTCTTGTTCATTATAAAAGCTGTAGTGTGTAGCTTCTGTCGCCCCCTGGTTTATTTATATAGTAAAAAGAGAAAATATGTCTGTGTTCGGAAAGCCATACTAACATCCTACATCCTACATACTCACCATCTATATAGTACATACTGTCTACTCAAAGATCGATTGTGTATGCGAGGTGCGTCGAAACATTCACACTGAAATATATTCAAGCAATAAAGAATTTCTTCTTCTTCTTATAAGATTCCGGCCGTTTAGATGCTGTTTAGCGTATTGCCGCCCTCCACAGGCTAGATATTGAACTAGATTTTTACATACAGTCCTGTGTTGTGCAGGAAATGCAGAATTGTAAATAAAGAATTTAGAAAAAACCTTCCTTGTCGTTTGAAAAGACGCGATGCATTGTGGGGCGGTTGAGTAGGAAAAGTATCCAGTCGATTCATACCCAAAATCTCCCCGGAAGTTAGTACTCATCCGGGAATTTCTCGCATACCCAAACTCGCATACCCAACCGTCACATACTCAAATTGAAGTCAAGATGAGTATGAGTAGGACGTTAGTATGAGTAGGACGTTAGTACGAGTAGGACGTTAGTACGAGTAGGACGTTAGTACGAGTAGGACGTCAGTATGAGTAGGACGTCAGTATGAGTAGGACGTCAGTATGAGTAGGACGTTAGTATGAGTAGGACGTTAGTATGAGTAGGACGTTAGTATGCGTAGGACGTTCGTATGAGTAGGACGTTAGTATGAGTAGGACGTTAGTATGAGTATAAGTAGGACGTTAGTATGAGAAGGACGTTCGTATGAGTAGGACGTTAGTATGAGAAGGACGTTCGTATGAGTAGGACGTTAGTATGAGTATGAGTAGGACGTTAGTATGAGTAGGACGTTAGTATGAGTATGAGTAGGACGTTAGTATGAGTAGGACGCTAGTATGAGTATGAGTAGGACGTTAGTATGAGTAGGACGTTAGTATGAGTAGGACATTAGTATGAGTAGGACATTAGTATGAGTAGGACGTTAGTATGAGTAGGACGTTAGTATGAGTATGAGTAGGACGTTAGTATGAGTAGGACGTTAGTATGAGTATGAGTAGGACGTTAGTATGAGTAGGACGCTAGTATGAGTATGAGTAGGACGTTAGTATGAGTAGGACGTTAGTATGAGTAGGACGTTAGTATGAGTAGGACATTAGTATGAGTAGGACATTAGTATGAGTAGGACGTTAGTATGAGTAGGACGTTAGTATGAGTATGAGTAGGACGTTAGTATGAGTAGGACGTTAGTATGAGTATGAGTAGGACGTTAGTATGAGTAGGACGTTAGTATGAGTATGAGTAGGACGTTAGTATGAGTAGGACGTTAGTATGAGTAGGACGTTAGTATGAGTAGGGCTGTTAGTATGAGTAGGACGTTAGTATGAGTAGGACGTTAGTAGGACGTTAGTATGAGTAGGATGTTAGTATGAGTAGGATGTTAGTATGAGTAGGACGTTCGTATGAGTAGGACGTTAGTATGAGTAGGACGTTAGTAGGACGTTAGTATGAGTAGGATGTTAGTATGAGTAGGACGTTAGTATGAGTAGGACGTTAGTATGAGTAGGACGTTAGTATGAGTAGGACGTTAGTATGAGTAGGACGTTAGTATGAGTAGGACGTTCGTATGAGTAGGACGTTAGTATGAGTAGGACATTAGTATGAGTAGGACGTTAGTATGAGTAGGACGTTAGTATGAGTAGGACGTTAGTATGAGTAGGACGTTAGTATGAGTAGGACGTTAGTATGAGTAGGACGTTAGTATGGCTTTCCGAACACAGCGATGTGAATGTGAATTGGAACGCAGGGAGAGTGCCACTTTAAGGGCTTTAAGGTGTTGAGTTTGGCCGTGTCCGAACTGCCATACTAACGTCCTACTCATACTAACGTCCTACTCATACTAACGTCCTACTCATACTAACGTCCTACTCATATAACGTCCTACTCATACTAACGTCCTACTCATACTAACGTCCTACTCATACTAACGTCCTACTCATACTAACGTCCTACTCATACTCATTTTGACTTCAATTTGAGTATGTGACGGTTGGGTATGCGAGTTTGGGTATGTGAGAAATTCCCGGATGAGTACTAACTTCCGGGAAGATTTTGGGTATGAATCGATTGTATACTTTTCCTACTCAACCGCCCCACAATGCACTGGGTCAATTCTACCCGCCCAGGAAAATGAAATATTTTCGAGCAAGTTGCTAGGCAACGACATTGTTTGGGGTTCCGCGATCTGACAGCTGTACGTGCAGTCATTCATAAACTCTTACAATAGATAAGAGATGAAGATAAATACCTAACAACATTAGAGTCACTAAGAGATGAAGATAAATACCTAACAACATTAGAGTCACTAAGAGATGAAGATAAATACCTAACAACATTAGAGTCACTAAGAGATGAAGATAAATACCTAACAACATTAGAGTCACTAAGAGATGAAGATAAATACCTAACAACATTAGAGTCACTAAGTGAAATGAGTGAAGCGAGTCTGATAGTGGAGAGAGATCAGAACAGATCGCTGTTCCACACACCGCGGCTCGTCCAGCTCAACTCACAGACAGCTGAGTGCTGATGAGCCGGACAGAGAGCGTCGGAGGGATCCTCCGCCTCAAAATATAATTATTATAAAACAAGAGGTCTAAAACACAG
>CM049398.1:1130000-1132500 GCA_026929865.2 Hyperoplus lanceolatus
GGGAGGGAGGGAGAGAGGGAGGGAGGAGGAGAGGGAGAGGGAGGGAGGGAGGGAGGGAGGGGGAGGGAGGGAGGGAGGGAGGGAGGGAGAGAGAGAGAGAGAGGGAGGGAGAGAGGGAGAGAGAGGGAGGGAGGAGGGGGAGAGGGACAGGGAGGGAGGGAGAGAGGGAGGGAGGGAGGGGAGGGAGGGAGGGGGAGAGAGGGAGGGAGAGAGAGGGGGGAGGGAGGGAGGGAGAGAGAGATGGAGGGAGAGAGAGGGAGGGAGGGAGGGAGAGAGAGAGGGAGGGAGAGAGAGAGGAGAGGGAGAGAGAGATGGAGGGAGAGAGAGAGAGGGAGAGAGAGGGAGGGAGGGGGGAGAGGGAGAGAGGGAGGGAGAGAGAGGGAGGGAGGGGGAGAGAGAGAGGGAGGGAGAGAGAGAGAGGGAGAGAGAGGGAGAGAGGGAGGGAGGGAGAGAGAGAGGGAGGGAGAGGGAGAGAGAGAGAGAGAGGGAGGGAGAAGTAGGGAGGGAGAGAGAGAGAGGGAGGGAGGGAGAGAGAGAGGGAGGGAGGGAGAGGGAGAGGGAGAGAGAGAGAGAGAGAGGGAGGGAGAGAGGGAGAGAGAGGGAGGGAAGGAGGGAGAGAGAGAGGGAGGGAGGGAGAGAGAGAGAGGGAGAGAGGGAGGGAGAGGGAGCGAGAGAGAGGGAGAGAGAGGGAGAGGGGATTAGTATTATATACAGCAACAGAGACACAAGAGAGAGAGAAACGCACAGTAACAGTGAACAGGTCTCTCTTGTAAATGAGACCCTGGGTCTCAATGAGATTTTACCTGTATAAATAAAGGTTAATAAAATAAAATAAAACACATGCAGCATCACTCACACAGACAGAGAGACAGACACTCAAGAGAGATAGAGAGACACACGGACAGACAGACAAGAGAGATTGATTTTGACAACAAGCGTTCTCCAGAATCACTGACTCCACCTTAAAATTGATACTTGGTCATATGTTGCACACACACACAGACACACTCCTATGCTGTGTCTGAAATCGCGCACTTCTGTACTTACACTTACTTTTTTGAGTGCACTTTGCGCAAAACCGGAGAGAGTGTGCCAAAATGCAGTGCACTGTAAGTTCCTCGGTCGTGCACTCAAAACGGTCTAAAACTTGAGTGTGGAGCGATGGACACTTTCCACACTCAACGGCCGCCATCTTGCCTACGTAGCGGAGAGGACGGGACATTAAAATCAAAATAGACGAGCTTGAAGCAACCGTGGGTTCGGACGCGCTCTACAAAAGTTAAATTACACATTTGTTTAGTTTTTCCGTACAACTACACTGTTTTAGACGGTATCCGACCGTTTAAAAAAAAAATACCACCGAAGAAGAACCGTCAAAATGCAAAGTCATTTCCGGTAGGTGCGCGACGGCAGTTGGGACAGTGCACTGTAGAAATGAGAGCACTGCGTCTATAAGTAAGTGTACTGTAGGGATAATAAAGTGCACTCAATGTAAGTGCACTTACATGAGTGCGCGATTTCAGACACAGCACTAAGCACTTGTTACCTGTGGACGCAGGTGAAAACTCCAAACACAGAACCTCGGAGTCGTGAGCCTCGATCTTCACCAACTCATCCAGGAACTTCAGACCGAAGATCCTGAAACACAAACATGGACAACTGTGAATAATTCTATCATCATAAAGCAAAACTAAATTATTTTGAGGAGCTATGAGCTAATGTTTGGATAACATTACATCAACTCAAAAGGCCACCGTAGTTACACACCCATCCGTTTATTATTGGTAACATTATGCGTAACTTGCATTTAACTTTACACAGTGTAAGGTAACATAGATAGGCAAATAAAAGTGTGATCCCTGGAACACTGTTTGAAGTTAGAAAACTACCTTAAAGGGTCACTGTGTAGTTTCAGAGGAGGGGTTTGTTTACATACACAGAGCCTGCAGTTAGTTCACTAAACATATTTTCTCTACATGTAATTCTTAGTATTGAATAATTCTATCATCATAAATCAAATTATTTTGAGGAACCTGGAACCAAACGTTAGACTAGAATATGTTTGTAAACCAAACTGTGGGCCCTGCTGCTGTAAACAACAACAGTGAAACAGTAACTTTTCAGGAAGCTTTCTCACTTCAAACAGTGTTCCAGGGATCTACATTTTCCCTGTGAGAAAAGTTTGTTTATTCAGTTATGAGAATATACCTTAGAAAATGCTTCACTTCTCCGACACACACAAAGTTACACACTACAGCTTTTTTTTTTTTTGTAAGATATTTTTTTGGGCATTTTTATGCTTTATTTGACAGTGCAGAGAGACAGAGGTGAAATGGGGCAGAGAGGGGAGTGACATGCAGAGAACGACCGCGGGCTGGAATCAAACCCGGGTCCGCTGCTGCCCGAGGCCCAGTGGGGAGGGCGCTTCCAACTGAGCTAAAGGCGCCCCCCCACACTGTAGCTTTAAAATAAAAGATAATGATCCACACAACTAGACAAG
>CM049398.1:1152500-1160000 GCA_026929865.2 Hyperoplus lanceolatus
CATACTAAAAGCCATACTAACGTCCTCCCTCCTACATACTCAACATGTATATACTACATACTGTCTACTTAACCATTCATTGTGTATGCGAAAAAAGAGATTGAGATTGTGGGGCGGTTGAGTAGGAAAAGTAACCTATCGATCCATTCACAAAATATTCCCCGGAAGTAAGTACTCATCCGGGCATTTCTCGCCTACACAAACTCGCATACACAACATACTCAAATTGACTTCAAAATTAGTATGAGTAGGACGATAGTAGGGCTTTTAGTATGAGTAGGACGTCAGTAGGGCTTTTAGTATGAGTAGGACGTTAGTAGGGCTTTAGTATGAGTAGGACGTTAGCAGGGCTTTTAGTATGAGTAGGACTTTAATAGGGCTTTTAGTATGAGTAGGACGTTAGCAGGGCTTTTAGTATGAGTAGGACGTTAGCAGGGCTTTTAGTATGAGTAGGACGTTAGTAGGGCTTTTAGTATGAGTAGAACGTTAGCAGGGCTTTTAGTATGAGTAGGACGTTAGTAGGGCTTTAAGTATGAGTAGGACGTTAGTAGGGCTTTTATTATGAGTAGGACGTTAGTAGGGCTTTAGTATGAGTGGGACCTTAGTAGGGCTTTTAGTATGAGTAGGACGTTAGTAGGGCTTTTCGAACAGCCATATATTTCAAACATACCTGCCCCCACTCACTGTTTTCGTCACATTATTATTTTTTGTGTCAGAGGAAGAATAAGAAGCCTGTCTGCACTTGTTCAGACAGGCTTTCTAGATCCATGTCTATGTACTCTGTATCATATTGTATAGTATTATATTGTACATTCTTAGGAAACTCTTCTTTGTAACAGACTCTGTATGTGTCGTTTTATTGTATTTTATTGTGTTTTTTAATGTGAAGCGCTTTGTGACCCTGGTCTGCGAGAGGCGCTATATAAATAAACTTTACTTTACTTACTGATATAGACACTATGGCATGAATCAGAGGTCAGCTGTTCTGGGTGGAATAATGCTTTGGGTTATTTACTTATTTTTGTGTTTTGAAAAGATGCAAAAATTATTTATTTTCAAAATCTGTGTGAATTGTTAAAAACTGACGATCAGTGGTTTAGAGTTTCATGTGTCGGCTGATAGGATGTGACTGAGATCCCCACAAATCATCCCTTTGTTTTTATGTTTAAAGTCCCTACGAGGAACTTTTAAATTTTTCCTCTGATGATCATAAAAGACCAAGATGATTTTTGTGAAACTCGGTGGGTAACTTCTGAGATTAGTAAAGGGTTTGAGAGAGAGAGAGACAGAGAGAGAGAGAGGAAGAGGGAGGGAGAGAGAAAGAGAGAGAGAGAGAGGAAGGGAGAGAGAGAGAGAGAGGAAGGGAGAGAGAGAGACAGCGGGAGGGAGGGAGAGACAGAGGGAGAGGGAGAGAGAGAGGGAGAGGTAGAGAGAGAGGGAGGGAGAGACATAGAGAGAGAGAGACAGAGAGAGAGAGAAGGAGAAAAAGGAGTGAATGTTTTGGAAAGGGCAGTGCAGCAACTCTGTCTGAACTTTGAACGTTTTTCTACAGAAACACACACATGGTTAATTTTCATAATTTAATGCATGAAGCCAATTTGCGAGGAAATCATAATTGAAATAATAATAATAATAATAATAATAATAATAATAATAATAATAATAATAATAATAATAATAATAATAATAGTAATAGTAATAGTAATAATAATAATAATAATAATAATAATAATAATAATAATAATAATAATAATAATAATAATGCATAAAACGCATCTGTGTGTTTTATTTTGATCTATTTTCTCATTCTAAACGATCTTGAGGTCCAGACAGAGTTGCGGAGAGACAGCTGTTCAGGGCAGTGATTGTATATTGTCCGTGTGAACGAAACAGGGCAGTGTTAAAACGTTGGTGTTACCAAAAATCCTACGCTATCAGCCGACACTTGAACACAACACGGGGAGAGGGGTGGGAGAGTTAACCGATGGCTGTCTTTGTAAAAGCCCATACTAACGTCCTCCCTCCTACATACTCAACATGTATATACTACATACTAAAAGCCCTACTAACGTCCTCCCTCCTACATACTCAACATGTATATACTACATACTAAAAGCCCTACTAACGTCCTCCCTCCTACATACTCAACATGTATATACTACATACTAAAAGCCCTACTAACGACCTCCCTCCTACATACTCAACATGTATATACTACATACTGTCTACTCAACCATCCATTGTGTATGCGAGGTTCGTCGGACCGTTTACACTGAAGTATACAGAAGCAATAAAGAATTTTAATAAATGCTCCATGCCGTTTTAAAAGACGCAATGCATTGTGGGGCGGTTGAAAAGGAAAAGTAAGCTATGAAGAGGAAGTTTATCGTTTCTACAAGCGACATGGATCAATAAAATATAATTAATAATGATAATAAGATTGGGGAAAATGTTATGTTTTAGAGAAATACTTTTGACTGATTTACTGTGAGTCCATATGCAAGCAAACTATTATGTTCCTGTCCTTTCACTGCAGGTTAACATTAAAAATTTAAATATTTTCAATTCCCCCCCAAAAAATTATCAAAAACTGTCATAAACCAATCGCGGAGCTGTCATAAAAAAACATAAACCCCGCCTTCTCTCTCGCGCGATTGGCCCATTAGCCCTGTCAATCATATCTCAGCATTGTTCCTGGCACACACACTTTCCTGTTCAGTTACACAACCAGCTGTTCGTGTCTTAGTGAATTATTTAAAGGGCCCACACGACTGCAGGGAAGATGACTTTTTCTACTTTGGTAAAAATATCATCACGCAATATTTTGTCGCCTTCAGCTTTTTCTGTAACACTGTCCGAAAGACTATGGCTGTGTTGTGAAAGCCCTACTAACGTCCTCCCTCCTACATACTCAACATGTATATACTACATACTAAAAGCCCTACTAACGTCCTCCCTCCTACATACTCAACATGTATATACTACATACTAAAAGCCCTACTAACGTCCTCCCTCCTACATACTCAACATGTATATACTACATACTAAAAGCCCTACTAACGTCCTCCCTCCTACATACTCAACATGTATATACTACATACTAAAAGCCATACTAACGTCCTCCCTCCTACATACTCAACATGTATATACTACATACTAAAAGCCATACTAACGTCCTCCCTCCTACACACTCAACATGTATATACTCCATACTGTCTACTTAACCATCCATTGTGTATGCGAGGTTCGTCGGACCGTTTACACTGAAGTAAACAGAAGCAATAAAGAATAAAACAAAAAAACTTCAGTGTTGTTTGAAAAGACGCAATGCATTGTGGGGCGGTTGAGTATAGGAAAAGTATAACCTATCGATCCATTCACAAAATCTTTCCGGAAGTTAGTTCACATCCGGGCATTTCTCGCCTACACAAACTCGCATACACAACCACAACATACTCAAATTGACGTCAACATTAGTATGAGTAGGACTTTAGTATGAGTTGGACGTTAGTAGGGCTTTTAGTATGAGTAGGACGTCAGTAGGGCTTTTAGTATGAGTAGGACGTTAGTAGGGCTTTAGTATGAGTGGGACGTTAGTAGGGCTTTAGTATGAGTAGGATGTTAGTAGGGCTTTAGTATGAGTAGGATGTTAGTAGGGCTTTTAGTATGAGTAGGACGTTAGTAGGGCTTTAGTATGAGTAGGACGTTAGTAGGGCTTTAGTATGAGTAGGACGTCAGTAGGGCTTTTAGTATGAGTAGGATGAATAGTATGGCTTTTCGAACACAACCCGACTAAACTATACACTCACCGGCCACTTTACTAGGTACAATTTCTTGTCCCGTCCAGGTCTACATGCCTAAATGCATTGAGTTGCTGCCATGTGATTGGCTGATTAGCTATTTGTTTTTACAGGCATTTGAACAGGTAATAAAGTGGCCGTGAGTGAAGGTCAGATTTAGCCTGGTCCTACCAGACCATCGTACTTCATTTAGCCTGGTCCTACCAGACCATCGTACTTCATTTAGCCTGGTCCTACCAGACCATCGTACTTCATTTCATTTGTACAGAAGGTCTGGAATCGCTCAATTGACAAACGTTAACTCACTTGAAGGCGGGTGTCTGTTGAAGTTTAAAAACAATTGGATCTGCCCAGTGCCACTCTGGATCTGCCAACCAATCGCATAACGTTTTGGTCGTGACGTATGTCATGCGCCGGCTTCTGACTACAACTGAAACTCAACGTCAATTTTCTCAGCCACTCCCTCTGTTCGCTGATTGGACCGGTAAAAATCTGGCCAGAGAAAACCCGCGAACATACGGCAGACCCAGACTGACTACTGAAGGGACATGACAAGAAGTAGGCCGGTGATGCCAGGCTAGATCTTTAAAGCGATGGAAAACTCACAGGCACTAACCAGATCATTCTCCACTCAAGCATGAAAAACAGGATTTCTTTCAGTATTTCGTCTTTCCCCTTTACAAGATTTTAAACGGCAGTGTCTGCAACCAAATACCCACCTCAAACTCCCCCCCCCCAAAAAAAAAACAAAAAAAACTTGAACAATCTCCCAACAAACAATCGATATGTAACAAGACATTAAACCTCTTCTGTCTTTCCCTGGACAGAGTGACTCACGTTTAAATTAAATACTAGTGGAAGAAAAAGCGCGGCGTGTTGAAAGTGCGAAAGTGTTTTTGCATCGATGCTTCGTTAAGTAAATGAGAGGGAAGGAAGTGAAGGTACTTTCTACGTGGCTTTGAAGCTTTGGAAGATCTCGGCGAAAAAACATTTTTTGGGCCTTTTTTTCACAGACAGACATCCCCTGCGTTCCAAATCACATACTTTTTTCTTTGTACTACACTACATACTAAAGTGCAGAAGAGTTTTAGTCTTTTTACTACACTACACACTAAAGTACAGAAGAGTTTTAGTCTTTTTACTACACTACATACTAAAGTACAGAAGAGTTTTAGTCTTTTTACTACACTACATACTAAAGTACAGAAGAGTTTTAGTCTTTTTACTACACTACATACTAAAGTGCAGAAGAGTTTTAGTCTTTTTACTACACTACATACTAAAGTACAGAAGAGTTTTAGTCTTTTTACTACACTACATACTAAAGTACAGAAGAGTTTTAGGGCCAAAGGAGAGAAGAAAAAAATCAGATAAGGAAGATTTTTTTTTAATTATGTCGAGACATGTCAAGAATAAAGACGAATACTCCAAAATGCTATTGGAGTTAGTGGGGCATTTATGTATTTTCAGCATATTACAATTGACCTGCATGTATTGGGACATCCTAAATCTTTTTCTGGCATACTTAATAGTATGGAAGTATGGGGATTGGAACGCAGGGATGGATAGTTCTGGACTGAATAGTACTCCTGAGGTTTCTCAATTTTTCAGTTTTTTTTACTGGGAGTTTTTTCTCAGACGAGCTAAGGGTCTAAGGACAGAGGGATAGATAGATAGATAGATAGATAGATAGATAGATAGATAGATAGATAGATAGATAGATAGATAGATGGATAGATGGATAGATGGATAGATGGATAGATGGATAGATGGATAGATGGATAGATGGATAGATAGATAGATAGATAGATAGATAGATAGATAGATAGATAGATAGATAGATAGATAGATAGATAGATGGTAGGGTAGAGTGTTTTTAAATCCTTTAGACCCTCCACAGCCAAAGAGTGAGCCTCCGTTTAGCGTATATCCATTCGTTTACAAACTACCGGCGTTACTTCCTCACTCGCGAAGTGATATGGAACTCTGCAAACTGATTGGACGTCATAGCAGTCATCATAACAGATAAGAACCAATCAAATCGCTGTATTTAAGCCATTCAGTCCAGGACTAGGCTTAATCCATGTGTGTGAATGTCTGGCCCTTAAGTGATCAGCGCTCGTGAGGGTAGGAAGGTGATTGCTTGAAATGAGTAAGATGTCGCCGTGAGTACAGAGTGTGTGTGTGCTAGCCCCCCCGTATATCAGCAGGGCTTTTTGCATAAAATGTAATTCATCAACAACTTCAACATCCTGATTTTTTTTAGCCCCCCCCCCCCCCAACCCCTCACCCCTTCACCATTCACCCCTTCACCATTCACCCCTTCACCATCACCCCTTCCCATTGTTTAGATTTAAAATATTACAACATGAGAGAGAAGATTCTTAGCCTGATGAGAGCAGCCATATCCCGCGAGATCTGCATTTTATTTTGGGGCCAGAAAGAGTTTGCGTTTTGGTCTAGGGTTGGTCCCTTACAGTGGAAGGCAGCCCCTGATTGGTTGATGTAGTCGTCAATCTAGCCACCTGAGACTACGTGAACCAATCAGGGGCTGCCTTCCACTGACAGGCAGAAAGTGGGGAGGGTCCGGTCTGACTGGAGGCTAGATTGATGACTACATGAACCAATCAGGGGCTGCCTTCCACTAACAGACAGACAGTGGGGAGGGTCCGGTCTGACTGGAGGCTAGATTGATGACTACATGAACCAATCAGGGGCTGCCTTCCACTAACAGACAGACAGTGGGGTCAGGCTGCTCTCACCCCCATTTTATTTTTTATTATTTTTTTAGCTTTGTTTTCTTTTTGTTTTCTTGCTGTCATCATCTTGGCAGCAGTTGTGTGTTTGTTGACATTGGTGTGTGTCTTTGTGTGTGTGTGTGTGTGTGTGTGTGTGTGTGTGTGTGTGTGTGTGTGTGTGTGTGTGTGTGTGTGTGTGTGTGTGTAGTTGTAGCTGAACACAGACAGGGGAGTGTTAAAGTAGCTACGAGGAACTTTAGAAAAAAAAATGTTTTTCCTCTGATGATCATAAATTACATGTAACAGCAAACGAGACCATCAGTGTAAAAGAATGCTATTTTTATATAGTTTTTCTTAATGCCTTTGTCATGGGTATATACGCTCACCCAGGAACAACAGCTGGCGTGGTAAAAACACTACCGCTTTTAGTCCAAAGGGGGGCGCTAGAATGAACACAAACTGAGAGTTCCTCGGAGCAACTTTAAGGTGTGATATTCATCCGGGCCAGAGGGGGGCGCTGCAGGCTAGGATCGCTCTGTCACTTCATCATCGTCCTCCTCTGGCGCTCCTTGGTTACGGATGTTCAGAGTGGGACTCCGCGAACCTTTCAGAAATACAAAGAAATATATGTTATTGTGAGTGTCTGTGTGTGTGGGAGGGGTGTGGGGGGGTTGGGTGTGTGTGTGGGGGTGTGGGTTTGGGGGGGGGGGGGTGTGGGAGGGGTGTCTGTGTGTGTGGGAGGGGAGTGGGGGGGTTGGGTGTGTGTGTGGGGGTGTGGGTTTGGGGGGGTGTGTGTGTGGGAGGGGTGTGTGTGTGTGTGTGGGGGGGGGTAGGTGTGTGTTTGTGTGGGGGGGTGGATGGGTGGGTGTGTGTGTGTGGGGGGGTAGGTGTGTGTGTGTGTGTGGGTGTGTGTGTGTGTGACCGTGTGTGTATGATTGTATATGGGTGTGTGTCTGTTTATA
>CM049398.1:1195000-1197500 GCA_026929865.2 Hyperoplus lanceolatus
TCTTACACACTGCAGCTTTAAACTGAGGTGTCACTGTTCTCATAAATAAATAAAATTATAAGAAATATTCTCCTGTCTCTGACCTTGATCATAGCCGCAGTTTTAAAGCACTTAGTTAACACACAGCGAGAGAGAGAGAGAGAGAGAGAGAGAGAGAGAGAGAGAGAGAGAGAGAGCACACACACACACAGCGAGAGAGAGAGAGAGAGAGACACACACACACACACACACACACACACACACACACACACACACACACACACACAGCAGAGAGAGAGAGACAGAGAGAGAGAGAGAGAGAGACACACACACACACACCCACACACACAGAGCGAGAGAGAGACACACACACACACACACACACACACACACACACACACACACACACAGAGAGAGAGACACACACACACAGAGACAGAGAGAGAGACACACACATACAGACACCCACACACACAGAGCGAGAGACACACACACACACACAGAGAGAGACACACACATACACACACCCACACACACAGAG
This sequence comes from Hyperoplus lanceolatus, assembly GCA_026929865.2. Taxonomy (NCBI): domain Eukaryota; kingdom Metazoa; phylum Chordata; class Actinopteri; order Uranoscopiformes; family Ammodytidae; genus Hyperoplus; species Hyperoplus lanceolatus. The sequence continues at coordinate 1,195,521 of CM049398.1, forward strand.
AGAGACACACACACACACAGAGAGAGAGAGAGAGAGAGAGAGAGAGAGACACACACACCCACACACACAGAGAGAGAGAGAGAGAGAGAGAGAGAGGCAGTGATGGATTCTAATGGCCATAGAGTGAGGATGAATATTTTAAAGGTGCTGGGCCTAGATAAGAGCGAATCAAATCAATACCTGAGCTGGACTAATGCAGAGTTTAGCGGGCGGTGCCAGGCTGCATGTTTCTCCCTCTCTCTCTCCCTCTCTCCCCCCTCTCTCCCTCCCTCCCTGTCTCTCTCTCTCTCTCTCTCTCTCTCCCTCCCTCCCTCCCTGTCTCTCTCTCTCCCTCCCTCCCTCCCTCCCTGTCTCTCTCTCTCCCTCTCTCCCTCCCTCCCTCCCCTCCCTCCCTCCCTGTCTCTCTCTCTCTCCCTCCCTCCCTCTCCTCTCTCTCTCTCTCTCTCTCTCCCTCCCTCCCTCTCTCTCTCTCTCTCTCCCTCCCTCCCTGTCTCTCTCTCTCTCCCTCCCTCCCTCCCTCTCTCTCTCCCTCCCTCCCTCCCTCTCTCTCTCTCTCTCCCTCTCTCCCCCTCCCTCCCTCCCTCCCTCCCTCTCTCTCTCCCTCCCTCCCTCTCTCTCTCTCTCTCTCTCCCTCCCCTCCCTCCCTCCCTCCCTGTCTCTCTCTCTCTCCCTCTCTCCCTCTCTCTCTCCCTCCCTCCCTCTCTCTCTCTCCCTCCCTCTCCCTCCCTGTCTCTCTCTGTCAACGAAACTTTGTTTCATTATATATATTATAACATTTTGATGAAGGTAACACAATAAAAGAATTCCTTTAACACTCTCCCTCCCTCTCTCTCCCTCCCTCCCTCCCTCCCTCTCTCTCTCTCTCTCTCCCTCCCTCTCTCTCTCTCTCCCTCCCTCCCTCCCTCCCACCCCTCCCTCTCTCTCTCCCTCCCTGTTCTCTCTCTCTCCCTCCCTGTCTCTCTCTCTCTCTCAGCAGTAAGCAATAAGACACGGCGCGTTGCATTTACATTGGAAGTAAATGCAACATGTTGTCCAAATCAGTGAATATCTCCTCATGATCCACTACCTGTCTGTACTGTGTGTCTGTCTCCTCATGATCCACTACCTGTCTGTACTGAGTGAATATCTCCTCATGATCCACTACCTGTCTGTACTGAGTGAATATCTCCTCATGATCCACTACCTGTCTGTACTGAGTGAATATCTCCTCATGATCCACTACCTGTCTGTACTGAGTGAATATCTCCTCATGATCCACTACCTGTCTGTACTGTGTGTCTGTCTCCTCATGATCCACTACCTGTCTGTACTGAGTGAATATCTCTGTCCACTACCTGTCTGTACTGAGTGAATATCTCCTCATGATCCACTACCTGTCTGTACTGTGTGTCTGTCTCCTCATGATCCACTACCTGTCTGTACTGAGTGAATATCTCCTCATGATCCACTACCTGTCTGTACTGAGTGAATATCTCCTCATGATCCGCTACCTGTCTGTACTGAGTGAATATCTCCTCATGATCCACTACCTGTCTGTACTGAGTGTGAGCTGGAAAGAAAAAAGAAGTCCAGGGTTAAAGGTCACATATTATGCTAAATGGACTTTTTGAATGTGTTCTAACATATCCATGGGTCCACGGTGTGCCTAGAGACTGCCAAAATATTTAAAAAAATAACAATCTCTCCTTTTCTCACTCTCCCCCTTTCTGAACCCCCCCTCCCTCCCCCCCAATATACTCCAGTCAGAATTCTCCTCGTTTCTGACCTCACAAACTGGAAAGCCAGAAGCTTCCACTGTGCAGCCCACACCCCTATTTCTTATTGGTCCACGGCCCTGACAGACAGAGGGCGAGGCGTATCTGGCTTCGCTTCAGGACAGGGGGCGGGGGGAGCTCAAAGATTGTATATTTACGAGGGGAGCTGCAGCTCTTTTTAAAAAATAGGCCATTGTGAGATTAGCTGAACATCAGCATAGTACAA
>CM049398.1:1202500-1210000 GCA_026929865.2 Hyperoplus lanceolatus
AAGGAGATAGCCCCCTGCTTTGATATGTGGCTCATAGAGTTCTCTTTATATGGAGAAAATCCGTTATGAGATTTCAGGGAAAGCAGAGAAGTTTAAACAGATATGTCAGCCTTTCCTGGACTATATAACAGCACTGAAGGGACCTACATGACACCTCGTTGACTTTTTATTTTCTGCTTAACATTTGCCTTTAGTTTAAACAAAGACAAAACTAAATAAACAGCTAACATGGCGTCCTCTACTTTACAGGTTTCTAAGGACATTGTTTAAACTAAAGGTAAATGTTAAGCAGAAAATAAAAAGTCAACGAGGTGTCATGTAGACTTTAGACTTTATTGTCCCCAAGGGGAAATTCTTTTCCACATCACATGTACATTTATGGGCTACACGGCGACAGACAATAGACAGACACAGAGTAAACATACATACAGGATATATAAACAGGGTGGGACTGGGGTGATTTATCTTGGCCTTTTGTTGAGGGCTGCTATGGCTGCAGGCACCAGGCTTTTGCCATAGCGAGCCCTCCGGCACAACAGGGACCTGTACCTGCGTCCGGAGGGCATAACAGTGAAGTGGCAGTTGAGTGGGTGAGTGTTGTCCTGTGCTATTGTAAGTGCGATGCGTGAGATGGCCTTGACATTGAGTTCTGACAGTGTGGGTGTGGGGAGACCGATTAATTTGGCAGCAATGTTTGTGACACGTGTGAGTTTGACCCGGTTTTTGACAGTGAGCATGTTAAAGAAGCAGGTGGAACAGTAGAGCAGGATGGGCTGGACAATACTTTGATACAACAGAAGGAGGAGATGGGGGGAAACATAGAGTCCTTTGAGTTTACGGATGGCATACAGTCTTTGGTGGCTCCTTTTTTGAATGTCCGTTGTGTGCTGGTCGAAAGTGAGTTTATTGTCCAGTGTGAGTCCAAGGTATTTAAAGCTGTCGACTGTTTCTACTGTGTCATTGTTGATGAGAGTGGGGGGCTGGGGTGATGGGGTACCTATTGTTATTTCTTTTGTTTTGGCTACGTTGAGATGGAGGAAGTTATGTGTGCACCATTGGGAGAAGTGAGTGACAGTGTTGTGGAAATCTGATACAGAGTTATTGTCTGATAGGAGGGCGAGGATGGCAGTGTCATCGGAGTATTTGAGGTAGGTGGTGGTGTGGGAGGGGCTGGTGCAGTCATTAGTGTAAAGTGTGTAGAGGAAAGGGCTGAGCACACAGCCCTGGGGGGCTCCGGTGTTGGTGGTGAGTGTGGGTGATGTGGATGTGCCTACCCGAACAGCTTGTCGTCTGTCGCTGAGGAAGTTGTGCAGGAGATGGATCAGGATGGGTGGAGTGTTGAGGTGGTGAAGCTTCTGGATGAGCAGGTGTCTTTGGATGGTGTTGAAGGCGGAGCTGAAGTCCACAAAGAGGATCCTGGCGAAATTGCCTGTGGAGTCCAAGTGCTGGAGAAGAAGATGCAGCAGGCAGGCGACAGCGTCCTCTGTGCCCCTTTTTTCCCTGTAGGCGAATTGAAGGGGGTCCAGATGAGGTTTGACGAATGGGAGGATGGTCCTGAGCAGCAGTTTTTCGAAGCATTTCATAATTATGGGTGTGAGGGCGATGGGGCGGTAGTGATTTAGTTCGGTGGGTCGTGATTTTTTGGGTACCGGGATTATTGTTGCACTTTTCCAGAGGAGGGGTATTGTGGCTGTGAGGTAGGATTGGCAGAAGAGGGAGTGGGCAATTGGAGCCAGCTCAGCGGCACAGGTCTTCAGCACCCTTGCTGGGATGCCGTCGGGTCCTGGGGCCTTGGATGGGTTGCACCGGCTGAGCTGGTGCCGAACTTCCTCCACTGTGAAGGGGGCAGACTCATTGGGATCTATTGGGGGAGAGCCTGTAGTGCTTGTATGCAGTTGTTTGTGAAATCCTGTGAGTCAAACCGGTTGAAAAACGTGTTCAGTTCAGTGGGGAGAGCATGTGTGGTGTGTGAATTTGTTTTTCTGTGAGTGGGTTTGTAACCAGTGAGTGTGTTGACCATCTGAAAGGCTTCCTTAGTGTTCATGCTGCTAAACTTGTGTTCCAGGTTGTTTTTGAACTGTATTTTGGCTATGAAGATTTTATTTTTAATATTGCGGTTTGCATATTGGAGACCAGCTGAGTCCTTGAGCCTGAAGGCTGTGTGCTTCTCTTTCAGGCATTTTTTTATTTCAGTGGTAACCCAAGGTTTTGAGTTGGGGTATTTTTTTTATTGCTTTCACTGGTATGGTGGTGTGTATGCAGAAGTTGATGTAATCGGATATGGCAGTGACTTTGTTGTCCAAATCTCCGTCGAAGATCGTCCAGTCGGTGCATGCCAGGGAACCTTGGAGTTGTGCGGTGGAGTCCTCCGACCACTGTGGGGCGCTGTAGGACTGTGGGGGGAGGCGTTTTAGTACTTGTTTGTACAGCGGAAGTAAACAGATGACGTTGTGGTCTGCGAGTCCGAGCGGTGGATATGAAGTTGTCCTGAAGGCGTCTGAGATGTTACCGTAGCATAAGTCCAATATGTTGTTTCCTCTGGTAGGAGTGTCAACATACTGCTGGAATGTTGGGAGCACGGAGTCGAGTCTGCAGGTGTTGAAGTCCCCAAGAATAAGCACTGGCGCTCCGGGGTACTTAGCTGCCATGGCGTTAGCATCCTCGGCTACCAGCTCTGCTGCTACGTTGACGTTAGCGCTGGGTGCGATGTACACACAGCTGACCACAACAGTTGGGAATTCCCGAGGGAGATAGTAGGGGCGAAGAGACACGGTGAGCATTTCCAGGTCGGGCGAACAGACCCTCCGGTGTGTTTTGACGTTGCTACACCACCTGTCGTTGATGTAAAGACAGAGCCCGCCGCCTCTCGTCTTCCCCGATTTCCTGGTTCTGTCTGCCCTGATGATGGTGAAGTTGTCCAGGCTGACCTCGTCATCGGATGCCGACTCGTCCAGCCAGGTCTCTGTCAGGGCGATGATGCAGATGTCTCTGAAGGCCCTTTCCATTCGGCACCGGGCGTGAAGGAGGTCCATTTTGTTCCGGAGGGAGCGGACATTGGAGAGGATGATGGAGGGGAGAGGAGGCCTGAAAGGCCGTCTCCGTAGTCTGCTTCGGACACCTCCGCGTCTCCCTCTTTTCCTTGGCCGGAGCTCTGGTGGGATAGCTACCGCCGGCTTGATGCTACACAGCGGTGAGCTACGGTGGAGCAGGAGTTCATCGCGGCCATAGGTGAGTAATCCATTGACAGTGACAGGTTGTAGTGCGAGGCTATCACAGATTAGCCATACAATAGTCACAGGGATGATGAATGATTTGTAGAGGGTGGACATGTTTATCCAGTCCATACATACACAGACAGACAGTGAGACGAGACGTAGACAGACGTGGCGTGCAGCCGAGCGAGGTACGGTGAGTGATGTCGCAGCAGAGCATGCGCCAAGACCAGAGCAAGCATACCTGTAGGTCCCTTCAGTACTGTTATATAGTCCAGGAAAGGCTGACATATCTGTTTAAACTTCTCTGAGGTGTCATGTAGGTCCCTTCAGTACTGTTATATAGTCCAGGAAAGGCTGACATATCTGTTTAAACTTCTCTGAGGTGTCATGTAGGTCCCTTCAGTGCTGTTATATAGACCAGGAAAGGCTGACATATCTGTTTAAACTTCTCTGCTTTCCCTGAAATCTCATAACGGATTTTCTGTTAACATGTACGCCTTTTAGTTTCGTCCTATAAGCGTTGATAAAAGAGGAGAATTTCATTTGTTAATGGAAGGATGTTCTAACCTTGATAGTCGGACAGGTAAAATAAATTGCTCAGATGCTTTAGGAGATGAGACAGAGGAAAAGGTGAACGAACCACGATAAATGCCAAGAAAACTTAAAAATGTCCTTTCAGCACGTTGGACAGTGAAAGGAGTCACGACCAAACGTGATGTGATTGGTTGGCAGATTCAGAGTGGCACTGGGCAGATCCAATAGTTTTAAACTTCAACAGACACCCGCCTTCAAGTGAGTTAACGTTTGTCAATTGAGCGATTCCAGACCTTCTGTACAAATGAAATGAAGTACGATGGTCTGGTAGGACCAGGCTAAATGAAGTATGATGGTCTGGTTGGACCAGGCTAAATGAAGTACGATGGTCTGGTAGGACCAGGCTAAATGAAGTACGATGGTCTGGTAGGACCAGGCTAAATGAAGTACGATGGTCTGGTAGGACCAGGCTAAATCTGGTAGGACCAGGCTAAATGAAGTACAATGGTCTGGTAGGACCAGGCTAAATGAAGTACGATGGTCTGGTAGCACCAGGCTAAATGAAGTACGATGGTCTGGTAGGACCAGGCTAAATGAAGTACGATGGTCTGGTAGGACCAGGCTAAATGAAGTACGATGGTCTGGTAGCACCAGGCTAAATGAAGTGCGATGGTCTGGTAGCACCAGGCTAAATGAAGTACGATGGTCTGGTAGCACCAGGCTAAATGAAGTACGATGGTCTGGTAGCACCAGGCTAACATGGTCTACTAAAGAAGGTATTGTGTTAAGTTACTTTATCAGTCAACGGCTACATTGAAATTCATCTTTCCTCATCTCCCCTCTCAAGTTCCCACACTCCAGAGGGGGTCAGAGCGCAGGGTCAGCCATAGTACAGACAGACAGACAGACAGACAGACTCCAGAGGGGGTCCTCACACAGGGTCAGCCATAGTACAGACAGACAGACAGACAGACAGACAGGCAGACAGACAGACAGACAGACAGACAGACAGACAGACAGACAGACAGGCAGACTGACACACTCCAGAGGGGGTCCTCACACAGGGTCAGCCATAGTACAGCGCCCCTGGAGCAGTTTGGGGTTAAGTGTCTTGCTCAAGGACACAATGGTAGAGAAAGAGTCTCAGTCCTCTTCACAGCAGACCCGGGTTAGAATCCAGCCCGGGTCGTTCTCTGCATGTCATTCCCCTCTCTGTCTGTCTGTCTGTCTGTGTGTCTGTGTGTCTGTGTGTCTGTCTGTGTGTCTGTGTGTCTGTCTGTCTGTCTGTCTGTCTGTCTGTCTGTCCTCTTCACAGTAGACCCGGGTTAGAATCCAGCCCGGGTTGTTCTCTGCATGTCATTCCCCTCTCTGACACATTTCATCTCTGTCTCTACACACTGTCTAATAAAGCAAGAAATGCCAAAAGATAATCTTTAAAAAAAGGGCTCATGATAGCACCAAACAAACAGCCAGAGGTTTAGTGACAACACACACACACACACACACACACACACACACACACACACACACACACACACACACACACACACACACACACACACACACACACACACACACAGTGCAGTCAGCTTTGAGCTTGCAAAAATACAGCATTTCTGAACGTATTTTAAAATGCAGACGCACAATCACAGGATTATAAGAAGCTGAGGGCTTCACTGTTAATATGTTGAGTCAGTAAACACACACACACACACACACTCCCACACACACACACACACACACACACACACACACACACACACACACACACACACACACACACACACACACACACACACACACACACACACACACACACACACACACACAGAGAAACACCCAAACAATGTCTGTGTGTTTCTCAGCTGATCAGCAAAAAACACATATCGACGAGTAATACACACCTCCCCTGGGAGGCTGTGTGTGTGTGTGTGTGTGTGTGTGTGTGTGTGTGTGTGTGTGTGTGTGTGTGTGTGTGTGTGTGTGTGTGTGTGTGTGTGTGTGTGTGTGTGTGTGTGTGTGTAAGTATCTCAGGTTTCTTTGTCACTACAGACTGTCGGATCAATACAACGATGTTGCTGCTTTATAAAACAAACACATAGTAATTGTACAGACGCCAGGACTAACGCACACACACACACACACACACACACACACACACACACACACACACACACACACACACACACACACACACACACACGCACACACACACACACACACACACACACACACACACCTTCAGGCTCTTGTGGTGTAGTGCTTAGACTCAATCAATGAGCATTTCTTTCCCATCTTAAAGCTGGGGTGGAGGATTTGGGGAGAAAATAGCAGTTGGGATAGAGATTCAAATCCAAATACCTCAACCGCTCCACTTGTTCTCTTTGGTCCCTCCCCTATGGTCCCTCCCTGACACGCTCTACACCAACAACGTCGTGCCAAAGTGAATGGACAGTCCCAACAGCCAATAAGAACAGATAATCGGAGCCTCAATCTGATTGGTGAAAGTGTACAGCTCATGTTAACTTGGACCAATCAGAAATCACATACCCCAGCTTTAAAGGTGCAGTGTGTAATATGACATCGTCAAGAAAGTTCTACAAAGTTCTAGAATGCAACGCTCCCTGGGTAACCCCAACCCTTTTGAATAATAACAGAAGCTACAGTGGCCTTCAAGGACAAGAACAATTCTAAATTTTAAACAATGCACCTGATGACATTCCAACTATGACACTTTCAAGATGGCGGCACTAGGCCTCGGTCCAAAATATGCAGAAATATGGACATATATGAGACCCTTTCTAAGGGAAAAAACAATAATTCAAAACCTTTTTTTCAGCTATTATGCACTAAATTAAATGTACTTATGGATATTATAATTACTTTCTACAAAATCTGCTAGGACATAAAACCCAAAATTCTACACACTGCGGCTTTAACTCTGATTTCAGGCTCTCGTGGTGAAGTGGTTTAGACCCAATCAATGAGCATTTATTTCCCATTTTAACTGCATTAGTTGGCGATGAGCGTCGGGTACAGAATGTGAGTGTGAGTGTATTTTATTGAGTCTGGAAAGATACGTCAATGTAGCCTGTAAATCCATCTACACATCTAGACCGATAGAGGGTCTGGCCACGATCAATAGACCTTCCCAACTCAAGGGGCGGCTCCTACTCGTGCATTTATTATATTTATAAGGCTAACAAATAAACTCAAAGGCCTACTTCACCGGTTGGAATATGAAGGTGTATTGAACTCTGAGATCCTATTTAGTATAAATGTGCAAAAAAAAAAATGAAATCGGATCATCCTAGCCTGAGAAAAGGCAGAAAGAGTGTTTTATGGTCTCACTGTCTAACCCTACAGTTTCCTTCTTGTGACATCACAGTAAGGGTTAGGATTAACAGGACAGCTGGGCCAAGGGAAGACTGAGGGAAGAAAAACCTCATTCATTATATTATAATAGTTATTTTATAATGATAGAACGCCGGTTCCGTATGGGGGAAGTATTCCTTTAAGAAAATAAGAAGACAAAGTACATGAATAATCAAAATAATCAAAATTAGATAGAAAAGGATGTGATGGATACATGTGGGGCGACTGTGTCTCAGGTTGCAGAGCGAGTCGGCCGATGATCAAAGGGTTGGGGGTTTGATCCCCGCCCTGCCACCTGTGTCATGGTTGTTGTGTCCTTGGACAAGACACTTCACCCACCTTGCCTCGTGTGAATGTCGATAGTTAGCCTGCTGCT
>CM049398.1:1215000-1217500 GCA_026929865.2 Hyperoplus lanceolatus
CCCTCCCCCTCCCTCTCTCTCTCTCCCCCTCCCTCCCTCCCTCTCTCCCCTCCCTCTCTCCTCCCTCCCTCTCTCCCTCCCTCATCTTGCCAACAGTGAGCTATCCATCACCTCCCAATATAAACTCAACATTGTTCTTCCACCATAGAAGAAGAAGCCAGGAGCACTCACCTGCAAAATGCACCTGCGTCAACGACAAAAAGGTGCAGCGCTGTTTCTGTGTCCTCACCCAAAAGTACAGGTGAAACTCGAAAAATTTGAATATCGTGTATCCCTCTCTCTCCCTCTCCTTATATCCCTCCCCTCCCTCTCTCTCTCCCCTCTCTCTCTCTCCCTCTCTCTCTCTCCCCCTCCCTACCTCTCTCTCTCCCTCCCTCTCTCTCCCCCTCTCTCTCTCCCTCCCTCTCTCTCTCCCTCCCCCTCTTTCTCTCCCCCTCCCTCTCTCTCTCTCTCCCTTCCTCCTTCTCCCCCCTCCCTCTCTCTCTTTCCCCTCCCTCTCTCTCTCCCTCCCCCTCTTTCTCTCCCCCTCCCTCTATCTCTCTCTCCCTCCCTCTATCTCTATCTCCCTCTCTCCTCTCCCTCTCTCTCTCTCTCTCCCTCCCTCTCTCTCTCTCTCCTCTCCCTCTCTCTGTCCCCTCCCTCTCCCTCTCTCTCCCCCCCCTCCCTCTCTCTCTCCCTCCCTCTATCTCTCTCCTCTCCCTCTCTCTGTCCCCCTCCCTCTCTCTCTCTTTCCCCTCCCTCTCTCTCCCTCCCTCTCTCTCTCCCTCCCTCTCTCTCTCCTCTCCCTCTCTCTGTCCCCCTCCCTCTCTCTTTCCTCTCCCTCTCTCTCTCCTTCCCTCTCTCTCCCCCTCCCTCTCTCTCTCCCCTCTCCCTCTCTCTCTCCTCTCCCTCTCTCTGTCCCCCTCCCTCTCTCTCTCTCCTCTCCCTCTCTCTGTCCCCCTCCCTCTCTCTCTCCTCCCTCCCCCTCCCTCTCTCTCTCTCATCTTGCCAACAGTGAGCTATCCATCACCTCCCAATATAACCCAACATTGTTCTTCCACCATAGAAGAAGAAGCCAGGAGCACTCACCTGCAAAATGCACCTGCGTCAACGACAAAAAGGTGCAGCGCTGTGTCTGTGTCCTCACCCAAAAGTACAGGTGAAACTCAAAAAATTTGAATATCGTGCGTATCCCTCTCTCGCTCCCTCTCTCCCCCCTCTCCTTATATCCCTCCCCCCCTCTCTCCTCTCCCTCTCTCTCCCTCCCTTTCTCTCCTTCCCCCTCCCTCCCTCTCCCCCTCTCTCTCCCTCCCCCCTCTCTCTCCCTCCCTCCCTCTCTCCTTTCCCCCTCCCTCTCTCCCCTCCCCTCTCTCTCTCCCTCTCCCTCCCTCCCTCCCTCTCTCCCTCTCTCTCATCTTGCCAACAGTGAGCTATCCATCACCTCCCAATATAAACCCAACATTGTTCTTCCACCATAGAAGAAGAAGCCAGGAGCACTCACCTGCAAAATGCACCTGCGTCAACGACAAAAAGGTGCAGCGCTGTGTATGTGTCCTCTGTCATCGTTAGGATTGTTTGTGTGCTGTATTATTCGCATAAAATAAAATCAAAAATTAAAAATAAAGCATCACTTGAGTGTCTAAACTAACGTTGTGGTATTATATGGAATGACAATCAATGCTTTTTTTAAAATCTGATTTCTGACATAATAATAACGGCTTAATAAATGGATCATATAACAACCCTGCGTTCCAATCTACTATTTAGTGAAGTGACGTCACATCGACGAAGCCTCCGTATGAAAACAAACGGGGATGAGACGGATATAAAAGCAAGAGGCAAGCTCAAGGAGCCATGTTAGGATGAAATAAATAAGTTAAAGTATGTCCCAATAGTTTGCCTACTGCATCCTAACTATTATTTTTATGGTCAGATGTAGTATGTAGAATAGAAAAAAAATAAAAAGAGTATGAGATTTGGACCGCAGGGAAAATGTCAGACTGAGGTTTCAGCCTGCCGTCCCCCCCCTGGACATGGACCTCCCAAATCGCATACTCTTTCTTGTTTCTATTCTACATACAGAAGAGTTTTACATCTGACGATAAAAAGAATCTAGTTAGGATGCAGTACACTGCATACTAAAGACAGAAAGTTAGTCTTTTACTTGGGACAAATACAGAAATTTTATCTTTCTTAATTCATCATAACATTGCGCCTTGATCTTGCCTCTTGCTTTCATATCAGTGCATCCCAGTTTTTGTTTTCATAACATGGACCTATAGGCTTCAGTCGATGTTACAGAAGAGTCACTTTACACGTACGTTACACTGGATTGTAGGGTCAGAATCGTCCTAAATAGGATGCACTTTTCAACACTAACAATCTTGGCCGCATGAAGTAGACCATCAGAGGTACTTCTAACCATCCTAAATCTGGCCACAAGAATCCTAAATCTTTTTACTACACTACTATAAAGTAAGAAAGTTTGCGATTCGGAAACAGGTGCAGAATTTTTCAGCCT
>CM049398.1:1222500-1237500 GCA_026929865.2 Hyperoplus lanceolatus
GCTCCCATGGACATATAAAGAGGTTGCTCCCGACATCAACTGCCGCCCGCGACACAGATGTGGCCGTTAGCAGTTTAAAACACGGCATGGGCTAGCGTGCTGCTATGTTTGGCCACGCGCAGCTACTGATCCTGGGTCAGCCACAACGTTAGAGTGGCTGTAGTGCAGAGCCGGTGGGATGCACGGGGCGGATCATTCTGCACATGCTTTAATTGCATTTAAAAATAAATTAATTAATCACCCTGCGTTAACGCGTTAATGTTGACAGCCCTGACATAGAGATCTTCCCGATGCAAATGCTCAGTTCCTGAACAACAAATGAGGTTGATTTGCCCAACTACAGTTTTTTTCGACGACATTTGCATAAAAGTTGGACTTCCATTTGCTTCCAGAAGTTGACTTTAAAATGTGGGCGGCGACAAACAGGACACAAGGTTCACCTCATAACGAAAAGAAAAAGGGTTTGGCGATTTGCAGTGCGAACGAGGCGTAGAAATCACCAATTTAGACATTGTTTTATTTAATTTTCGGATGACCAATTTTCTCATCAGCCCTCCGTTCTATTTGGGTGTTGAAAAAATAAGACTTTTCACCGGGAACTCTGCCAGGTTATCTTCTCTAGAGCTCAGCCTTGGTCAGCACAAAACCTACAAGAGGGACCGATCAAGCCTGACTGCCGTATCACTGTGTACTTAGTGCTTTTCCACCTGTTAAAAAAGGTGTAGTCAGCTGTACTGGAGAACGCTTGTTGTCAAGATCACTTTGTCAAAATCAGTGAATATCTCCTCATGATCCGCGCTACCTGTCTGTACTGTGTGTGTGCGCTGATAAGCATCTAGGGTTAATACACAGCCTAGGATCTGTAAATGGGTGTTTTTCAAAGCCTAGGCTGTGTATTAACCTGGATATTTTTTTTTTCAGCACACAGTATGGACAGGTGGGAGGGCGAGGAAACATTCCCAGATTTTGACTAAAAGTGATTTTGACAACAAGCGTTCTCCAGAATCACTGACTGCACCTTTAATAGACTTAAATAGATTTAAACTGGTGCATTATGACCATTCTTCAGCAGTGTCACCTGTCTACGGATACGAGGCATCATCTTTTCAGAAATCAGCACGATAACAACGTCCAACCATCACAAGGAAAAAGTGTTTTGTTCTTTACATTCAGTGCAAAATTAGACAAACAAAAGTAGTCCACACATCATCATGAGTCTCTGTCCGTCTACACGTTTGAGTCAGTTCATGTTTTTCACTATTTACAGTTTTAGTTTTCTAAGACGTTAGTACCATCGTCCCCCACACGGGGAGTAAGACATTCTTTAGAGGGACCAAAATCCACCTTCAAACGGATATCCACTGTTTTTAAATTCCTGGGATTGAGACTTTTTCTTTGGGTACCCCCCCCCCCCCCTCCCCTCCTTCCCCAAGATCCTGAATCTACAGCTCTGGAAAAAATTAAGAGACCAATCTGGATTTTTTTCTTAAATCTTCATCTCTACATAACTTATTGAAAATGCTCTTAATGACAAAAAATGTATTGGAATTTGGTAGAAATGTTGTCAGTAGTTTATATTATAAAACCAAAAACGTTCATTCTACTCAAACATATGCCTATACATAGTAAAACAAGAGACACTGAACATTTGGAGTGGTCTCTTCATTTTTTCCAGAGCTGTAAATTACAGTGTAAGATACTGAGAAATAAGCCCTTAGTTAAGACGGCTTGTATCTCATAATGAACTTAAGATCTTTGAATTACGAGACCGTTCCCTATGATTTAATTGTTGTAAGTTAGTACCTTTTCAAGATACTAAAATCTGAACATTTTAATTGACATTGTCTCACACTAACAATGGGCTTTGCATATATCAGGTAAGATCTCATGGTTTCGACATTCTCTTAAGGTCGAAATTCTGAGAAAATATTCAAGAAGTTTCACATTTTCATCATGTACTTATAGTGTTAGATAAATCATAGTCTCGCAAAGCCAGACCAAACTACAGCAAGTAGTATGGTCTGGAAGCACTCCGTTTAGAGCCGTCTATTCGGGGGGAAACTGGGCTGGCCTGTTTTTATTTATTTAAACCAATCACAATCATCTACGGCGGGGCTAACCCCGGGAAGCAGCTAATGGAGGCGTAGCGTTGTTTGCCGACGCCAGCGCTTAATAGACGCTGGCGGGAGTGGTCAAGCCAGACTAGATAAATCATAATTCATACGTTTGTGGTGTTAATCTAAAATCTAGTGTCCTTCTAAGTATTTAGTGTCCTTGTCTAATTACTACAGACCTATACACTGCCTTAGTGAAGCCACATTAGACTGAACAGAAGCTTCCAGCACTTTCTTCATTAATTCGACTGATTTTTTTATTGATATGTCTGTTGTTTTATATGAGAGTCTGGTCATTTTTAATTATTTATTTATACTGCCATTCAAAGCTGGGGTGGAGGATTTGGGGAGAAAATAGCAGTTGGGATAGAGATTTGAATCCAAATACCTCAACCGCTCCACTTGTTCTCTTTGGTCCCTCCCCTATGGTCCCTCCCTGACACGCTCTACACCAACAAAGTCGTGCCAAAGTGAATGGACAGTCCCAACAGCCAATAAGAACAGAGAATCGAAGCCTCGCTCTGATTGGACAAAGTGTACAGCTCATGTTACCTTTGACCAATCAGAAATCAATCATATACCCCAGCTATAATCTTGAATCTTCCCTTCTTTTTTTTTTAGAGTTACTGTTTTTCCGTCTCATTTCCAGGATACCTGAACATTTAACCATTTCATACGAACAGCACTTCCATTTTGAAAAGGTGGATTTTTGCCTCATCCTCCATTTAAAGTTAAAGTCAACCTGCTGCTATTTCAGCTTGTCTATTTAAAAAGGCATTTGAGCAGGTTAGAAAAAACACAGGGCACACAGTGAAAGAGAGAAAAGGGGGAAGAGGGGATGGGGAATAGAAAAATAAAAATAAAAAAATAAAAAATTGTGGCGGACCAGACACAACTACACGATCACCTCACTTCACTCTGTGGCAGATTAAACATAAAAAAAATGTTAAAAAATAAAGTTTCAGAGAAGGAGGGGGCACCAGGCGAGTATAGGGAGGCCGGGGGAGGAAGAGTAGAAGCCTATAGTCAGACAAGACTGATCTAGAGCGATATGTATGTACATTGGTTTCCCACAGATATGTCAGGACTTTCTCCAATATTTGTGGGGAAGAGTTGGTCAAAAATGGCCGAGGGTGGGGATGCTTGGGCGCAGTGGGTAGAGCATTCCCCCCCTGTGTGTGTGACTGGGTGAATGTGTACAAAAACAATGTAAAGCGCTTTGGGTCTGTGATAAACGGAGATATAGCGCTATACAAGTCCATTTACCATTTGTCAAAAATGGCCGAGGGTGGGGATGCTTGGGCGCAGTGGGTAGGGCGTCCCCCCCTAGGCCCAGGCATCACAGCAGACCCGGGTTCGAATCCAGCCCGAATCAGTTCTCTGCATGTCATTCCCCTCTCTGCCCAATTTCAACTCTGTCTGTCTCTCTACACTGTCTAATAAAGCAAGAATGCCCAAAAAAATAATCTTAAAAAATGGCCCATAAGAGCCCAAATTCAGACGTTACATTTGTCCCTTATAGTGGAAGACAGCTTCTGATTGGTTCATGTCAATCTAGCCTCTTAGGACCAGCCGTATCGCACCTCTTATTCGTGGATCTATGTTGATGAAGATGATTACATGAACCAATCAGGGGCTGCCTTCCACTAACAGACAGAAAGTGGGGAGGGTCCGGGCTGACTGGAGGCTAGATTGATTAATGACTAAATGAACCAATCAGGGGCTGCCTTCCACTAACAGACAGAAAGTGGGGAGGGTCCGGGCTGACTGGAGGCTAGATTGATTAATGACTAAATGAACCAATCAGGGGCTGCCTTCCACTAACAGACAGAAAGTGGGGAGGGTCCGGGCTGACTGGAGGCTAGATTGATTAATGACTAAATGAACCAATCAGGGGCTGCCTTCCACAAACAGACAGAAAGTGGGGAGGGTCCGGGCTGACTGGAGGCTAGATTGATTAATGACTAAATGAACCAATCAGGGGCTGCCTTCCACTAACAGACAGAAAGTGGGGAGGGTCCGGGCTGACTGGAGGCTAGATTGATTAATGACTAAATGAACCAATCAGGGGCTGCCTTCCACTAACAGACAGAAAGTGGGGAGGGTCCGGGCTGACTGGAGGCTAGATTGATTAATGACTAAATGAACCAATCAGGGGCTGCCTTCCACTAACAGAGATTGGAGAACGCCCAGACTGATTTGTAGGTTAGAAACGAATGGGACTATCTTGAGGTCACTCTTATCTCACCAAGGCTAAGTAGAACAGGAGGAAAAGGAAGAGAAGTTAAGGAGGCCTGGGGAAAGGTCAAATGTTTCTCTCAGTCTCTCAGAAGAATTTGTCGTCGATGCGGAAGTGCGGTCGCGTCACGTCATCCGGGTTGATAAACACCGAGATGGATTTCCCAGGATTCTCGGTCACTAGCTGCTGTAGCTTCTTCGCTAGCCGGTCGTCTGGCTGGTTCTCCCCCCCTGCATCGGACTGCGGTGACGGCAGGTTGCTGGCACTCCCTCGCCACTGCAGATCCACGGTCAGCCTGTTGGCGGCCTTGGCGTGCTCGATGGTGGTGCGGAGATGTTCGGTGGGGTCCGATCGAACCGAGGAGAGTTTACGCGCGTGTAGCATGGCCGTCTCGTCCGACAGGTGCTCCAACATGTTGCACTGCGGGATGAAGTAGTTGGGACACATCTTGTTGACGAGACAGTGCTGCAAATCATCGATCAAGCCCAAGAGGAAATGCGCCGAGAAGTCTTCCTGGGTTAGGTAGTTTGCAGGGAGGCGATCGCAGGCCCAAAGCATGATGCTACGCAGGTGGTAAGGGCTGATGGCTTTGGGGCGCGATAGCAGCTTGATTATGATGGCTTTACAGGCCTGGTAAGCTTGCATCAGACTGGACGAAATGCACTTTTTCAGCTGGACTTCGCTGCGGGCAAACGACAAGCGCCATTCGTTCTCCTTGCGGCCCTTGTAGGAGCAAGCGGGGACCAGGTAAAACCCGCTTATCACCTCCTCTTCCGTGATCTTCCCATCCCAGAAATGGTTCTCCATGAGCCAGCTTTGAGCGACCGCCGGCCACCCTTTAAACGACACCACGGGGACAATATCGTAAAGCATTCGGCTGCTACCGACGCCGAGAATCACCGATATGATGGTGCCGTTTCTCTCGACTTTCTCCACTCTCGGCATCCCTCGCTGGGGTTTTTTCTGGACCTCGGAAAGCACCAGAGAGATGGATTGATAGAACCAGTCGGCCACCATCGTCGGACTGAAGAAATAGTTGGTGGATCCGTTGATGTGGTCGACTATCGTGCAGCAGTCTTTCCACTTGTTGATGGTGACTTCGTCGAACAGACGTAAGCTAAGCCAGGAGTGACCCAGTGCCGAGTGCCTCATGTCCAAGGTGACGGGCTGGTTGCGATCGTGTAGTTTCAGCGCGGGGACCAGAAGGGTAAAGTCCATATCGTAGTCTGTGCCGCGGGCGTAGACACTCAGTTCATCTAAATCCATGTCCACCACACCTTCTCGAACGCCTCCAGAGAGAAGGAGATACTCGTTAGCCACCGGCAGCTTCTGGTCCAACTTCTGCACCATTCCTACGACACAGAGGAGGAGAGACGTGATTAGATAAAGAAGGACACATCATATTAAAGGGTGGTAGGATGGACTCGAGGAGAAAGGGGCCAACTAGAAACCACAAGGTCGCTGGTTCGATCCCCAGCACCGGACAGGAGGGTGTTATTTGTAAAATGAGTGGTGGCTGAACTGAACATCAAAACCTAAGACAGTCTCTTACTAAGATTTACTTAACTTTGAGGAAATTTTATTCCATTCTGAAAATAGGAAAAACTAACACCAGTCTTGATTTTTTTTAGTGCACACACAGAAAAACTGAAAAAACAAAATCACTTTTATATGTTTTCTATTTTATTTTGGACGATTTAATGGACCATGTCGTATTTGGGTCAGTTTTTGTGAAGGTTTTGAACCCCCAAAGAGTATGAGCTGCAGCCCAAAGGATCGGTCATTGTGTTCAGTGTTTCACCCAAACACCAAAACATTTAGACTGGATTGGTCTGGCTGTACAATGACATTTAAAAGGCAAGACACTTCACCCACCTTGCCTCGTGTGAATGTCGATAGTTAGCCTGCTGCTATCGGTGTGTGAATGTGTGTGTGAATGGTAACGTGGGAAAGGAAAACAGGTCTCCCTTGTAAAAGAGTCTCCGGTCTCAATGGGATTTACCTGTATGAATAAAGGTTAGAAAATAAATAAATTGTTTTGAGAAGAAAAAAAAAAAAAAAAAGGGTATTTGGGTCAGTTTTTGGGTAAGCAAGAGTATGAGCTGCTTCCCAGGGATTAGGGCTTTGTGTGTTCACCCAAACACCAAAACATTCAGACTGGACCGGTCTGGCCTGGTTTTCTGCTCTGATGAACTAACAGTGAAGTGAAAAGACTCAAAAAACGTCCTGGCTGATATCTGCATTCCTGAGCTGTTGTGGAGTGGACAGACAGACACTGCTCTGTTGTGTGAGAGGTCCAAGGCTGGCTGACCCCTCGTCAGGACACTAGGATACGGGCTTTCACATGGAGAGGGTTTTGTATTAATTGCCTACCTCATTTTTTCCCCATCACACTTTTGTTCAGAAAAGCTACAGTACATCTAAAGTGTCTAAATAATATATATATTATTTTTTAACAAATTATCAGGTGTTCACATGTAGAGGGGTTTTGGATTAATTCTAAGAAAATGCATCTCCTGCTGAAAATGCGTGTGAATGCTGAAACAGTTTACGCTAAACTGGATAGCTGAGTATGAAGATTTGAAATAAGTATTAATCTTCTATCCCGTTTTACTATCACACTTATGTTAAGAACAGCTTCAATAAATCAAAAGTGTCTAAATAAAATAAAACATACTATTTTTTCTCTTAAAAGGTGCAGTGTGTAATATGACATCATCAAGAAAGTTCTACAAAGTTCTAGAATGCAACGCTCCCTGGGTAACCCCACCCCTTTTGAATAATAACAGAAGCTACAGTGGCCTTCAAGGACAAGAACAATTCTAAATGTTAAACAATGCACCTGATGACATTCCAAAAACATGGATTCCTCCATAAGACTTACCCTCTCAATGTAGAAAATGTAATAATAATATTTGTAATTCTCCGCTCAGGAAGATAATTCAGATTATTTGCAGAGGTGATTTTACACCAATGAGGACATATTTATGAATGAGGATATTGATTTTAGCTAATAAATTACTTAAAAAAGTTACACAGTGTCCCTTTAACAAATTTCCCACAATTTCACTTTCATCTGTAAATGGAAACATTGATTTAATTTAATTTATGTAAAGATCATCAATAAATCCTCTATCAAAACATTATGTCTGTCAAAAAAAACAACATTATTTATATAATATATAAATGGTGTTAAGTTTGTCCGTTCTGTGCTACTGTAGAAACATGGCGGTGCAACATGGCGGCCTCAGCGCCCCGCTCCTACATTTGATTTTTTCATTTAACTTTTATTTATCCTCCAGAGACCAATTGAGGGGTGACCCTCATCTACAATGACGTCGAGTTCAAAAACAAAAATTCAAAGGAAAAACAACAATACATACAAAATATTCAATGCAAACAACAACAGGTGTATGTAGATATAAAAGGCTCATTCTAAGCTCTGAAAAACACAAGAGCTATACAATTATTTCAAATTTTGTTAACGCACTGCACCTTTAAAGACTACATTAAGCTCAGCCAGGTGGAACATTTTTTTTGATCGAGCATCATAAGGACAGGAAGAGTTTTCACAGATTTAATCTCACCTTCCTCTCACACGGTTTCTGTTAAGATGACTGCTACTGATAAACCCCGAGCTCCAATCCCCACACTTCCCTACCGTTTAGTATGCCAGAAAAAGATTAAGATTGTCCCAATACATGCACGTCAATTGTAGTATGCTGAAAATACATAAATGCCCCCACTAACTCCAATAGCATTTTGAAGTATTTGTCTTTATTCTTGAAATTTCTCGATATTATCAAAATAAATCTGATTCTTTTTCTCTCTCCTGTCTGTGGCCCTAAAACTCTTCTGTACTTTAGTATGTAGTGAAGTAAAAAGGCTGAAACTCTTCTGTACTTTAGTATGTAGTGTAGTAAAAAGACTAAAACTCTTCTGTACTTTAGTATGTAGTGTAGTAAAAAGACTAAAACCCTTCTGTACTTTAGTATGTAGTGTAGTAAAAAGGCTAAAACTCTTCTGTACTTTAGTATGTAGTGTAGTAAAAAGACTAAAACCCTTCTGTACTTTAGTATGTAGTGTAGTAAAAAGGCTAAAACTCTTCTGTACTTTAGTATGTAGTGTAGTAAAAAGACTAAAACCCTTCTGTACTTTAGTATGTAGTGTAGTAAAAGGACTAAAACTCTTCTGTACTTTAGTATGTAGTGAAGTAAAAAGACTAAAACTCTTCTGTACTTTAGTATGTAGTGTAGTAAAAAGACTAAAACCCTTCTGTACTTTAGTATGTAGTGTAGTAAAAGGACTAAAACTCTTCTGTACTTTAGTATGTAGTGTAGTAAAAAGACTAAACCCCTTCTGTACTTTAGTATTTAATGTAGTAAAAAGACTAAAACTCTTCTGTGCTTTAGTATGTAGTGAAGTAAAAAGACTGAAACTCTTCTGTACTTTAGTATGTAGTGTAGTAAAAAGACTAAAACTCTTCTGTGCTTTAGTATGTAGCGTAGTAAAAAGAAAGAGTATGTGATTTGGAACGCAGGGAAAGTTTTATATAAAGCAGAGGGCTGACCCCACTCTGTCAGAACACACTGCTTCTCTCAAACACAAACGCTCGATTAAGATTAATTCAGTCTTAAAAAGCCAAAATGAGGATGTTTAAGCGCGCACACACACACACACACACACACACACACACACACACACACACACACACACACACACACACACACACACACACACACACACACACACACACACACACACACACACACACACACACACACACACACACACACACACACACACGTTTATGATGAACCTTCACGGATCACAGCACCAGGCTTTGCACCAAAGAATATTAATAGACCTTTAGGATTATTCTTCAGGGGCAATGTTCTGTGATTAAGGCAACAAACTAGGGGGGTAACAAATACACATATTGAACTAGGGATGCACCGATCCACTATTTCTGGTTCCGATCTAATTCCGATATCTGGGTTTTGGATATCGGCCGATACCGATACCGTCCCATACGATATCATAATTATTATAAAAAAATTTTGTTGGTGGTGATGTTTTTTTTTTTTTTTTTTTAACCTTTATTTCTACAGGTAAATCCCATTGAGTCCGAAGACTATTTTTCAAGGGAGACCTGTTCCCATTCCCACGTTACCATTCACACACACATTCACACACCGATAGCAGGCTAACTATCGACATTCACATGAGGCAAGGTGGGTGAAGTGTCTTGCCCAAGGACACAACAACCATGACACAGGTGGCAGGGCGGGGATCGAACCTCCAACCCTTTGATCATCAGCCGACCCGCTCAACCAACTGAGCCACAGTCGCCCCATATGTTACGTATTAGGCTAGGAAGGTTTAAGCAATTCTAATTTAAAAGAGCAAGAGATATACACAAATGCATATAGGTTTATCTTAAAGGCAGAATTATAGAGTCATACAAAATAAATCCTTCTCAATGATCACTTCTGTCCCACTAGAATATGTGCTGGTGTGTTTGTCTGCACAGTCTTCCTCTCTCTGGCTGGACTTTACATGGTAGAATGTGTCACAGTGCAGAAGCCTCTCCACTTCCTTGACTTGGATTAGCTTTGGTTAGCTCACTGGCTAACACACTGATATGTACTGTTGGGTTAGCTTTGGTTAGCTCACTGGCTAACACACTGATATGTACTGTTGGGTTAGCTTTGGTTAGCTCACTGGCTAACACACTGATATGTACTGTTGGGTTAGCTTTGGTTAGCTCACTGGCTAACACACTGATATGTACTGTTGGGTTAGCTTTGGTTAGCTCACTGGCTAACAAACTGATATGTACTGTTGGGTTAGCTTTGGTTAGCTCACTGGCTAACACACTGATATACTGTTGGGTTAGCTTTGGTTAGCTCACTGGCTAACACACTGATATTTACTGTTGGGTTAGCTTTGGTTAGCTCACTGGCAACTGATATGTACTGTTGGGTTAGCTTTGGTTAGCTCACTGGACACACTGAAGCACTGGCTAACACACTGATATGTACTGTTGGGTTAGCTTTGGTTAGCTCACTGGCTAACACACTGATATGTACTGTTGGGTTAGCTTTGGTTAGCTCACTGGCTAACACACTGATATGTACTGTTGGGTTAGCTTTGGTTAGCTCACTGGCTAACACACTGATATGTACTGTTGGGTTAGCTTTGGTTAGCTCACTGGCTAACACACTGATATGTACTGTTGGGTTAGCTTTGGTTAGCTCACTGGCTAACACACTGATATGTACTGTTGGGTTAGCTTTGGTTAGCTCACTGGCTAACACACTGATATGTACTGTATGTCTAATTAGAAAGTGGTGTCCTCTCTCCCTCCACCGAACGTCGGCGCATGCTCGCACGGCTCGGTCACTCTTTCATAGTAGATGTATATATATTTTTTTTATATCTGAGCTGTCAGTCCGATATCCGATATGCAGATTTCGGCTATATCGGATCCGATACTGGATCGGATCGGCCCCATCCCTATATTGAATCACACAGGCCGTACAATTCAGCAATACATAATTATGGGGTAAATAGTAAGGGTGGGAATGTCTTGGCACCTCACGATTCGATTCAGAGGTCAACGATTCAATTCAAGATCGATTCTCAATGCATCTCAATGCAAAACATTTTTTATGTACATACCCATGTGTGAATTTCAAAAGTATATTTATATGCACATCTGAGTTTGCTACTCAGAGTTTGCTAATCACTTCCTACTTTTGTGATGATCATTAAAGACAATCAACAGATGAATTGCCTTCTCTAATATTGTATTAAGAGAAAAGCTTTTCCTGTCACAAATATGACTTCCTATGACCAGTGCAATAATCAATGCAGCTTTCAACACAATATGGAAGTATGTAAAAACTAAACCCATTCAGTTTTATTTTATTTCTAATCTCGTAAATCATGTTTCTATAGGATTTCTATTCTATTATCTATTATTTTCTATGTCATTTCAACACATTGTATAAAAAGTTTGGCTTGGAATTCAGCTCTCATACAAAAACGTAAACAGAGATAAAGCCGGTGCAGGTCATGGGTTTGCTGCTCTCAGCCCTTTTGAAGACACTTTGGAAACAACTCGCACATGTGTGGTGTGCATGCGCAATGGAGCAGGAAGTATTAGTATTTACAAAAATAAAAAATTATATAAAAAAAATAATAAAAAAAATCGATTATTAACTTTTCTGAATCGATTCAGAATCGTCCGAGAGAGAATCGATATTAATCGGAAAATCAATTTTTTTTCCCACCCCTAGGAAATAGCGACAAGATGAACCCTGCAATTCCAATCCCCATACTTCCCTACTATTTAGTATGCCAGAAAAAGATTTAGGATGTCCCAATACATGCACGTCAATTGCAGTATGCTGAAAATACATAAATGCCCCACTAACTCCAATAGCATTTTGGGGTATTCGTCTTTATTCTTGACATAATGAAAGAAAATCTTCCTTATCTGATTTTTTTTCTCTCTCCTGTCTGTGGCCCTAAAACTCTTCTGTACTTTAGTATGTAGTGTAGTAAAAAGACTAAAACTCTTCTGTACTTTAGTATGTAGTGTAGTAAAAAGACTAAAACTCTTCTGTACTTTAGAATGTAGTGTAGTAAAAATACTAAAACTCTTCTGTACTTTAGTATGTAGTGTAGTAAAAAGACTAAAACTCTTCTGTACTTTAGTATGTAGTGTAGTAAAAAGACTAAAACTCTTCTGTACTTTAGTATGTAGTGTAGTAAAAAGACTAAAACTCTTCTGTACTTTAGTATGTAGTGTAGTAAAAAGACTAAAACTCTTCTGTACTTTAGTATGTAGTGAAGTAAAAAGACTAAAACTCTTCTGTACTTTAGTATGTAGTGTAGTAAAAAGACTAAAACTCTTCTGTACTTTAGTATGTAGTGTAGTAAAAAGACTAAAACTCTTCTGTACTTTAGTATGTAGTGTAGTAAAAAGACTAAAACTCTTCTGTACTTTAGTATGTAGTGTAGTAAAAAGACTAAAACTCTTCTGTACTTTAGTATGTAGTGAAGTAAAAAGACTAAAACTCTTCTGTACTTTAGTATGTAGTGAAGTAAAAAGACTAAAACTCTTCTGTACTTTAGTATGTAGTGTAGTAAAAAGACTAAAACCCTTCTGTACTTTAGTATGTAGGTAGTAAAAAACTAAATCTGTACTTTAGTATGTAGTGTAGTAAAAAGACTAAAACTCTTCTGTACTTTAGTATGTAGTGTAGTAAAAAGACTAAAACTCTTCTGTACTTTAGTATGTAGTGTAGTAAAAAGACTAAAACTCTTCTGTACTTTAGTATGTAGTGTAGTAAAAGACTAAAACTCTTCTGTACTTTAGTATGTAGTGTAGTAAAAAGACTAAAACTCTTCTGTACTTTAGTATGTAGTGTAGTAAAAAGACTAAAACTCTTCTGTACTTTAGTATGTAGTGTAGTAAAGAGACTAAAACTCTTCTGTACTTTAGTATGTAGTGTATAAAAAGACTAAAACTCTTCTGTACTTTAGTATGTAGTGTAGTAAAGAGATTAAAACTCTTCTGTACTTTAGTATGTAGTGTAGTAAAAAGATAAAATCTTCTGTACTCTAGTATGTAGTGTAGTAAAAAGACTAAAACTCTTCTGTACTTTAGTATGTAGTGTAGTAAAGAGACTAAAACTCCTCTGTACTTTAGTATGTAGTGTAGGAAAGAGAAAGAGTATGTGATTTGGAACGCAGGGAATGTAACTATGCGAAATGTTCAGCCTTGTTTTGATTGCGGTTTGAGACTCTCACTTTTATGCGACTAGCATTTTATTTTTTGGAGACCTTGGTTGTGTGATTTTTTTCTTCTTCTGCACATTACTCATTACTGCTCAACAGATGAAACGTTTTTGTCCAATTATATTCTAAAGACCTTGAAGGCATCACTGGGCTGCAGGTGCCTGTCACTCGAGCAGTGCACAGATAAATCACTCTCATGCCTCCAACAAGCATCTGTAGCACACACACACAGGCTAGCAGACACACACACACACACACACACACACACACACACACACACACACACACACCACACACACACACACACACACACAGGCTAGCAGACAGACAGACACACACACACACAGGCTAGCAGACAGACAGACAGACAGACACACTGACAGCACACAGCATTTACAGTAAAGCTGGGCGTGTTTCCCCTGTGAATAACGGTGTATGTGACTGTGTGTGTGTGTGTCTGTGTGTGTGTGTTATTAATTTATCCACTCACCCAGCGTGTGTGTGTGTGTGTGTGTGTGTGTGTGTGTGTGTGTGTGTGTGTGTGTGTGTGAGAGGTGTGTGTGTGAGTCTAGGTGTGTGTTTGCCTGTGTGTGTCTGTAGGCTATGTGACTGTCTCTGTGCTAGCCTATGCGTGTCCTAGCGTGACTCGTGTGTGTATAGCATCTGTCCTGTGTGTGTGCCTGTGTGTGTGTGTATAGCATCTGTCCTGTGTGTGTGTCTTTGTGTGTGTGTATAGCCTATGTGTGTTACTGTTACCCATCCATCAATCCACTCACCCAGCACGGAGAAGATGAAATCCTTGACCGTGTGTGTGCGTGTCTGTGTGTGTACTAGTGTGACTCTGACTGTGAGCGTGTATAGCCTATGTGTATGCGTCTGTCTGTCTCTGTGTGTGTGTGTGTGTGTGTGTGTGTGTGTGTGTGTGTGTATAGCATGTGTGTGTGTGTGTATAGCGTGTGTGTGTGTGTGTGTGTGTGTATAGCATGTGTGTGTGTGTGTGTATAGCATGTGTGTGTGCTAGTGTGACTCTGAATGTGAGCGTCGTCTGTGTGTATGCGTGTTACCCACCCATCCACACCACCCATGCCCCCACTCACCCAGCATGGAGAATATGAAGTCCTTGGCCGTGTGTATCTCCAGAGCCCGTTGGTCGTCGTACTCGCGCTGGTCGTGTTTGCTGAAATCCTGGATGAGTTTGTTCAAATCCTCCATGCGAGCCGCCGACCTAAAGTCCAATTCGGGGCCGACACTTGAGCCTCCTGAGCCGGCGTGAGGCAGACGAGACCCCGCTGCCATGGTGGGGCTGTTTCCGAGGCTGCCAGCCGACCCAGCCCGACTGGAGAGAGCAGGGGCCGCCATCTTTCCTCCCTTTTTACAACTACACTGCTATAAATGCTGCTGCTGCTGTCTGTTACGGGAAAGCCCGAGTCGAGCCGAGTATAGCCGAAGCAAGACCACACCAGATAGGCTAGTTATCGGAAACCAACGAGGGAACTTCCGGCTGTTCACCGCCTACAAAATAAAAGTCCTGCTTAGTTCATGAGGAAATTATTATTAGGGGTGGTAGGATGGCCTAGAGGTAAGGTGGCCGACCAGTAACCATGAGGTCGCTGGTTCGATCCCCGGCACCGGACAGGGGGGTGTTAGTTGTAAAACTAGCAGAGGCTGGTATTGCGTCTACGGTGCCCACCATCTCTACCATTGTGTCCTTGAGCAAGACACTTAACCCAGGCTATGGCTGACCCTGCGCTCTGACCCCCTCCGAAGTGTGGTAACTTGAGAGGGGAGATGCGAAAAGACGAATTTCAATGTGCCTTGTGTACAACTGACAATAAA
>CM049398.1:1297500-1300000 GCA_026929865.2 Hyperoplus lanceolatus
CCCATCAGCCTCACTATCGCTGTCTCATCCGCTCCCATTGTTTGTGTCCGCGATGCCCTGAGCCCCTCTTGAAGAAAACATGTTGTGTGTGTGTGTGTGTGTGTGTGTGTGTTTGAACGTGTGTGTGTGTGTGTGTGTGTGTGTGAATTTGTAAATGTGTGTGTGTGTGTCTTCCCATTTTTCCTATACAAGTATGTTAACTCTTATAACTGTTATTGCATGTTCCTGTGTGTGTGTGTCCGTGTGTTTGAAAGTGTGTTTGAACATGTGTGTGTGTGTGTGTTTGTCGTGTGTGTGTGTGTGTGTGTGTGTCTGTGTGTGTGTGTGTGTGTCCCTCTGTGTGTGTGTGTGTGTGTGTGTATGTCCCTGTGTGTGTGTGTGTGTGTGTGTGTGTGTGTGTGTGTGTGCGCTTCCTGAGCCCACCGCCGGGGCAGCTGGGTATTTATGGAAGCACCGCTGAATCACTTCCCACTTTGAGCCCAAGTGTGAAGCTTCCTCTGTGTGTGTGTGTGTGTGTGTGTGTGTGTGTGTGTGTGTGTCTCTGTGTGTGTGTGTGTGTGTGTGTGTGTGTGTGTGTGTGTGTGTGTGTGTGTGCGTCTCTCTCTCTTTCTCTCTCTCTCTCTCTCTCTCTCTCTGTGTGTGTGTGTGTGTGTGTGTGTGTGTGTGTGTGTGTGTCTCTCTCTCTCTGTGTGTGTCTCTCTCTCTCTGCTGTGTGTGTGTCTCTCTCTCTCTCTCTGTGTGTGTGTGTGTCTCTCTCTCCTCTCTCTCTCTCTCTCTCTCTCTCTCTCTCTCTCTGTGTGTCTGTGTGTGTGTGTGTGTGTGTGTGTGTGTGTCTATTCTTGGCTGGTGAGACTTCAGCACCAACAACATCCGCTCTCACACACGACGTTCACAAATCAAAAATTATTCTATTGTTGGGAATGTTTTCCTGAAACCATGGAAACAGCTCACAATGGGAACTCTATTCCATGGAGAAGTAATTTGCTCTTTGAACCAGAAAGTTTAAAGTCTCTACGAGGAACTTTTTAAATATTTCTGAAACAGTCTAATTTTTTTTTGGCATTTCTATGCTTTATTGATAGTGTAGAGACAGAGTTGAAATGGGGCAGAGAGGGGAGTGACATGCAGAGAACGACCGCGGGCTGGAATCGAACCCGGGTCCGCTGCTGGCCGAGGCCCATGGGGGGGGACGCCCTACCAACTGAGCTAAGGGCCCATGGGGGGGGGACGCCCTACCAACTGAGCTAAGGGCCCATGGGGGGGGGGCCCCTACCAACTGAGCTAAGGGCCCATGGGGGGACGCCCTACCAACTGAGCTAAGGGCCCATGGGGGGACGCCCTACCAACTGAGCTAAGGGCCCATGGGGGGGACGCCCTACCAACTGAGCTAAGGGCCCATGGGGGGGACGCCCTACCAACTGAGCTAAGGGCCCATGGGGGGGGACGCCCTACCAACTGAGCTAAGGGCCCATGGGGGGGGACGCCCTACCAACTGAGCTAAGGGCGCCCCCCCCTCATGCCAATTTTTACCCTTGTATTAGAAATAGAAACATTGTAGCACTTAGCCGCTCCACTACAGGTGAAACTCATATTATTAGAATATCATGGAAAATGAATTGGAATTGAGGCAAGAATTCATTCAAAAGGAAAAGGGCCCAAACCAAGTACTGAGTACATATGGATGATTATACTTTATAGAGGGCCGACATTTCTGTATTTAAAATCCCTTTGTTATTGATTTCATGTAATATTCAAATTTTCTGAGATTTTGGGGTTTTCATAAGCTGTAAGCCATAATAATCAAAATTATAACAAATAAAGGCTTGAGATATCTCACTTTGAATGTAATGAGTCTATATAATATATTAGTTTCACCTTTTAAGTTGAATTACTGAAATAAATGAACTTTTGCATGATATAAGAGTTTCACCTGTATGCTTTAATCTGTGAAATTCAAAAAGTTGTACTGGCACAACACAGCATTAGGCCTCAAGATATTAGAAATAATGACAAGAGATAAGGCAAGGCAAGGCAAGGCAAGGCAAGTTCATTTTTACAGCACAATTCAGACACAAGGCCGCTCAAAGTGCTTTACAGGGGCAAGATTAGAACACATAAAACACATTAGAAGACATTTATAAGTGAATGAAAAGAAGTAAAACATTTAAATAAAATAAAAAGTACAGGTTAAAATGGAAACAGAAAAGTCTTCAGACTCGATTTAAAAGAACTGAGAGTTGCAGCAGACCTCAAGTTTCACAATCAGAACAGTATGTAGACATAACAATATCACACGAATGTATAATCATCTGTATATTGTAGGAGTTGAAGTAATAAGTAAATTACTATTGATAGAGGTACACAGACAGACAGACAGACAGACAGACAGACAGACAGACAGACAGACAGGCAGGCACGCACGCACGCACACACACACACACACACACACACACACACACTCTCAAACAAAATCAGAGACACACAGAGAGGGGCGTGCCTT
>CM049398.1:1340000-1372500 GCA_026929865.2 Hyperoplus lanceolatus
TTCGTCTATTTTACAAATTTTTCGGGTTTTCGACTCGCGTGTCGGATGTTCAAAAAATATTGTATTTGATATAAGTACTAATATTTTTTTACTAAAATTGTTTTGGACATTAAAGCTGGGGTGGAGGATTTGGGGAGAAAATGGCAGTTGGGATAGAGATTCAAATACAAATACCTCACCCGCTCCACTTGTTCTATTTGGTCCCTCCCCTATGGTACCTCCCTGACACGCTCTACACCAACAAAGTCGTGCCAAAGTGAATAGACAGTCCCAACAGCCAATAAGAACAGAAAATCGAAGCCTCGCTCTGATTGGTCAAAGTGTACAGCTCATTTTAACTTTGACCAATCAGAAATCACATACGTTTAAAAAATTTTTTTTTAAGATTTTACTCACATTTTAAATTTTTTTTTCCAGAAAGATTTGTTATCTTAGAAAAACCATCAGAATTCTTCAGAAACAGCTTAAAATTAAATACATTTGATGAAATAAAGACACAAAAACTTTGATGCGATTTATTGAAGAGTTGTCCGGCCACAGAGTAAAATGTTTCACAAGTGTTAGTGAGAAGTTTTCTCCTACAGAGATTAAAATGTCACCGACAGATTTAAATACAATAAAAAAAGCAAATGATGACACAGTTAGACTCAGGCCTCGTCGCAAAGCACCATGGGTAATGTAGTTCAATTGTAGTCTTTCAGAAAAACTCATTTATCTACAAAGTCTTAACAGAAAAAATACAGAAAAGTGTTTAATCTTTGAATACATTCGAAGAAATAAACCTGCGACATAATTGTATAAATCACCATTTATGACGTCTTAGTAAACCTTATAGATAATTAAGAATACAAACGGTAAATAAAGATTGGAATCCTCATTTTGCCATTAACATGTTAAATTTCCATGAATTTTATTTTGAAGGAGGGAGGAAGAAAAGGGGGCGGGGTTTTAACTGTGTCATCATTTACCAAAATAAAATTGAAAATAAAAGGAACAAATGAAACATCAAGTAGCACCAACATGTAAATTTCAGGCTAAATAAATACTCTGATGACATTTACAGTAAAAATATAAAACGGTCGAAGTTCAAACATATTTACAAATCACAGAGAGATAATACAGAACCAGGACCAAGACCAGAAATGAAAGATTTCACAACAATACTTATTTCCTAAAATTAAATCAAGCGTAAAAAAGGAAAGTCACGTTTTGGTTAAGTTTGTAAATATTAAAAACCTTTGTATTGTAATGTGACGGCGAGCGCAGATCCTTTAAGTTTATTTTTATATGAAAACTATCAAGACATAAATATTCAAGTGAACTTTATTTATAACACAAAAAAAAGGAAGACGACAATTATTTAACTGAATGTAAAATTAACAAAGTGGAAAATGGATTAAAAAACATCAATTATTAGGTTCTTGTTCGGAAACTTGCAGTTCATACCCAATTTCCACCAAGACAGTACTGAGCCTGTGTGCCCCGGTGCTGTAGTGGATAGAGCGTCACAGTGGTTGTGTGTTCGAATCCGACCCGTGGACCTTTACTGTAGGTCATCCCCCCTCTATCTCTGTCTCCCCAAAATTCACATTCCAAATTATTCGCATTTATTTGCGACTTGTCCGATGTGCAAAGGCCTTAAGGAACCTTCTGTGTACCAGGATGGCCGAGTGGTTAAGGCGTTGGACTTAAGATCCAATGGGCTAATGCCCTCGTGGGTTCGAACCCCACTCCTGGTATTCTGTTATTGATAAGAACCATCTCTTCGCTTGTTCCAGAGCTGTTTTCCATATACATGTGCTGGCATGGCACTGCATGGGTTTTCGTTTCCATTAAAGCAGGAGGGCTCCCGCTTGTGCATTCAGCTGATGATGCAACCAGTTGGACTGATGTTAAAATATAGTTTTAACATTACCAAAATCGAAATGCTAATTTGTTCTTACCCTTTGCATTATTTAGAATGTATTTATCATAATTATTACTTTTCTTATTTTACCAAATTTTATCCTTTTGTTCTTATTGCACCATGGTGTCGGAGATAAACGCCATTTCAATTCCTCTGTATATCTGGTAAATTTTTTGAAACGTAAAATAAAGCTGACTTTGACTTAATTCATGGTAGCGCATCAGTTGCTATTTCTATTGTATGTTAGCATTGAGCTAGCAGACCAAGCGTTTGCTATCTCAATATTTATGAACAGTGTGAGATAAAAAACACAATATCAGCTTCTGGTTATGAAACTTTCCTGGTTGTAGTCTGTCACTAAGACGGATATTTTTAATTAACATTTCAAATTTCTAACTCACTTTTTTTTAATCTATTTTACAGATTTTTTGCGTTTTCAATTTATGTGTCGGATGTTTAACAAATAATGTTGTGATATAACTTCCAATATTTTTTTTAAACATTTGCTAAAATAGTTTTGGACATTAAACTAAAAATCATCAGCTTTTTCACTTACATTTTTACAGGGTTTTTGGGGAGATTTTACTCACGTTCGTAAATTTTTCCGGAAAGATTTGTTGGCTTAGAAATACCATCAGATTTCTTCGGAACCAATTTAAAATTAAATACAATTTACAAAACACAGAGATGATTCCTTAGCCAGGCTCTAATCTTGAACCGGTTCTAGGTGTTTGTAGAGCTAAAGAACATTCTCATGTCAACCAGGATGGCCGAGTGGTTAAGGCGTTGGACTTAAGATCCAATGGGCTCATGCCCTCGTGGGTTCGAACCCCACTCCTGGTAATCTGTTATTAATAAGAACCATTTCTCCTCAAACTAGTGGTGATTTTCCATATACATGCATTTGCTTGGCTCAGCACAACAACAACCTAACCCTAACCAGCATGACTGGTGTGCATTCAACTGATAATTGCGACCACCCTGAGTTGATAATGTTAAAGTATACCCTGTGCTCCTAACCCTCTTTCTTTTTTATATTAAACTTACTACATCTGACCATAGAAATAATCTAGTTAGCATGCAGTAGGTATACATTTCGCACATACTTTTACTTATTTATTTCATCATAACATTGCGCCATACTAAATCTGGCCACAAGAATCGGGACATCCTAAATTTTTTCTCTACCATACTAAATAGTAGATAGTATGGGGAATGGAACGCAGGGTTAGTTTAACGTTACCATGATCGACATGCTAATTCATGTCCAAACACAATAACATCTTCTTGTTCCGACACTTTCCTGGTCTACATCCCATTTCAGAGTAGGTCTAAGAAAGTATATCACCTGTGTACCAGGATGGCTGAGTGGTTAAGGCGTTGGACTTAAGATCCAATGGGCTCATGCCCTCGTGGGTTCGAACCCCACTCCTGGTAATCTGTTATAAACCCATTATATATCAGAGTAGCTCTGCACTTGGCTTGTACTTTGAACATGTTTCGTCATTTCGATTTATCCCCTGACATCAACCCAGCTTGCTTGGTGACCTTCCAGAAAAGGTCCATCCCAGGTGTGACTCGGAAAAAGTGGTCCTGGGAATGCAAATCAGCCAGAACTAGAACTAAATTCAAGTAAATGGAAAACGTGGTCTTGGTCTTGGTTCTAATCATGGTCTAACACTTTTACACCAAGACACTTTGGAATTTGTCTAAAGAACCCACTGGTGGTACCAGGATGGCCGAGTGGTTAAGGTGTTGGACTTAAGATCCAATGGGCACATGCCCTTGTGGGTTCGAACCCCACTCCTGGTAATCTGTTATTAATCCATTATATACGCGGCAGATTTTTGGAAAAGTTTCTCTTTGGGCACCAACCAACCAGACCAACTAGAAGGTTCCCGGGGAAACTAAGCATTTAGAACTGGTAGCAGAAGTGGCCCAGAGCTCGAATTATGTTTGTCTTGGTTCGAAAGGGGGAAGTATTGGTCTTGGCCCTGTTTCTGTGCTGCGGCTCATCCTCTTTAGACACAAGGGGAAGATAAGTGTTTACAGGAGCCTTGAGTTGAATCTTTCCTGTGTTTAAAATCTTTGCTGCTTTGATCACTCTCTCTGTTTTCACTCTGAAACTTAAGAACATTGATAAAGAACATTGACTCGACTGAGGGGAGGAGCTCCGAAACTCGTCCGATTCCGTAAGAAAACTGAAAAAAAACACTTTTCAAGGTTTAATAATAATGTCAAATATATTCACAGCTTTCTCACACAAATACTGATCGACCCGCAATGACACGCTGCCACTGCCTCTCAGCTGAACCAATTAGATACAGTCTCATACAGCCTCGCAACGAACGGACCAATCAGAATGGAGGATCTGTTTGGGGCTAAAGTTCACTTTAAAAGGTGTTCGTCATTTTTGTCCTATGAGGAGAGAACATCACATCAACGCCACCAACCAATTAGGTCTTCCAGGGTTGTATTTAATTAATTTTCTATAATAAAATTTACATTTGAAATAATTGACATCCTGCAGTGTAGTATTTATGTAAAATAATGTGTGGGTAATACGATGGCCTAAAGGAAAGAGGGCTGGACCATGAAACATGAGGTCTCTAGTTCCTCCTCCCAATAACCATGAGGTCTCTGGTTCCTCCTCCCAGTAACCGTGAGGTCTCTGGTTCCTCCTCCCAGTAACCATGAGGTCTCTGGTTGGATCCCTGGC
The DNA here is from genome assembly GCA_026929865.2 of Hyperoplus lanceolatus. Lineage (NCBI taxonomy): Eukaryota > Metazoa > Chordata > Actinopteri > Uranoscopiformes > Ammodytidae > Hyperoplus > Hyperoplus lanceolatus. The sequence continues at coordinate 1,344,626 of CM049398.1, forward strand.
ACCGGACAGGAGGGTGTTAGTAGTAAAACTAGTGGTGGCTGCTATTACATCTAATACGATACGATGACTCCTCTGGAGAATGGTGTATTGGTAGGGGGATGTGTGGCAAATTTGATTTTCGCGATTTGAGCATTTTTTTTAAAATAGTTTATCAGGGATATTTTGTGATGATCTAATCTGTTTAAAGATGTATCAAAACAATTTAATTTTGCTTTGCAATTGTTTAAAAGTCTGAATTAATTTTAGAGTCTCAGTTGTAAAAAATATTAAAAAAAATGTAAAAACTCTATTACATGCAGTAGGACATCCTGGTATTAGTCAGCATGCTGCATCTCACATCAAGTATTAGGACATTCTAACCCTGCGTTCCAATCCCCATACTATCTACTATTTAGTATGGTAGAAAATCAGATTTAGGATGTCCTGATTCTTGTGATCAGATTAAGTATGGTTAGAAATACCCGGATTTCAACTAAATCCGGCAATAGTTTTTGTGTTGAAAACAGCATGCTATTTGGGCGATTCTGACCCACAATCCATTGCGCACCGGAAGTGTCGTCACATCGACGGAGCCTCCGAATGAAAACACCCAGGGAAGCGATGGATATAAAAGCAGGAGGCAAGATCAAGGCGCAATGTTATGATGAAATAAATAAGTTAAAGTATGTCCCAATTGTAGCATACTGCATCCTGACTAGATATTTTTTTAATGATCAGATGTAGTATGTAGAATAGAAAAAATAAAGAGTATGAGATTTGGAACGCAGGGTAAATCTTTTTCTACTGACTAAATAGCAGGGAAGGATGGGCACTGTAACACAGCCAAAATCAGAGATTGACTGCTTGATTGATTCATTTATTAATTGATTTTTTGATTGATTGTTTTGCATTTTCTTTAACGTAACGGTCTCTCCTCACATAGACAAACAAAAGGTTGTCGTCCCATCTGTCCTTTCAGACTTTTGCGTTAGGACGAAGTTTATCCTTTAGCTCCTTTATTCCCTCATACACACACTGCACCTCCCGATACTCTCTCTTTGTTGCCAGCCCTGTGTGAGCGTGGTAGGGGATCCGTTTGAGGCAGTCACGGTGGTCGCAGTGGCCTCCACTCGAGTCAGCCAGAAACTGTAGATGTTGGCGAAGTAGTGGCAGGTTCCTCGAGGCCCCTGGCACTCCACGAACGGCTGGGCCCGGTAGTCTATCAGACAGCTACCGGAGGAGGTAAGGGACTGGCCGCCACCCTCGTCACCGGCACCTGTATGCTGCAATAAACACAGGAAAACATGTGTACATATTTAAGTTTTATTTATTTTGGGATTTTTGTACTTTAAAAAAAAAACATTTTTAATAATAAATGTTTTACTTTAAAAATTTAAAAATGTATTAACATTAAATTTTTTTTAAATTTAGAATTAAAAAAAAAAAAAAAAATTAATTTTATAAATTTGAAATTTTTAAATTTGAAATTTTTTACATTTTTACATTTTGAATTTTTTGAATTTTGTCTTTTATTCTAATTGAAAATGTATTAATATGTTTTTTATATGTTTTTGGATGTGAAATAAAAGCTATCTAGACTAAACTAAATTACATCATCAGTGGATATTAGACCAGCCGCCGCCCTCACACACACACACACACACACACACACACACACACACACACACACACACACACACACACACCATGAGGAAAGAGTATCCGGTCCAGAGGCTCCTCCAGTTGGGCGGGCAGTCTGGCAGGCTGGCGGTCTGGCTGTGCAGAGCCACGGCGGAGGAGGGCGCCTCACACACCACACACCTACTGATGTGGTTCTCTATGGAGGGGCCGCCCACCGGGATCATGGGCACGGCCGCGGTGGTGGAGAGCCAGTAGGATTTATCGTTGCGGCTCGCGTAGGAACAGGTTCCCATGTTACAGGAGGAGAACGGCATCGTGGAAAACACACGCATACAAGAGCCCGCCTGACCTGGAGGGAGGAGTGGAAGAAATAAATTAAAATATAAATTACTATTTGGATTTTTCACCAACGTTCGGGCACAAGAAATTGACAGGGGAAGGTTTATAGTAATGCGGTTACCACTTCAAGGTGGATTCAGTGAATCTGAAGAAAGTGATTTTGCAAAATAATCTATCTTCTGTACCAGCATGAAAAGATTAATATGCAAGGGTTTATATATGTATCCGGACCGTACTCAGGAACGGATACATATAACACTCACACATACCCAGGTCCTGTGTGTGGGCCTTCTCCTGGCCCTCCAGGTAGAGCAGGCTGTATCCGGCCCACAGCGCCCTCATGTTGGCGGGACACGACGGCACCGTCTTCGACTGGCTGTGAATCACCAGCAGGAACCCAGAGTTCAGACTCCTGTTCGGGCCGGGAGGACCACGATCCCCCGCTGACCCACAATCCCCTGGAGAGGAAATAATGAAACAAAACACTTTATATAAGGGTTGCATTCCGAATCGCATACTTTCTACTATATAGTATGTAGAAAAAAGATTTAGGATGTCCCGATTCTTGTGGCCAGATTTAGGATGGTTAGAAGTACCCAGATGTCCTACTTTATGCGGCCAAGATTGTTAGTGTTGAAAACTGCATCCTATTTGGGTGATTCTGACCCACAATCCAGTGCGCACGTGAAGTGAGGTCACATCGACGAAGCCTCCATATGAACGGGATGCGACGGATATAAAAGCAAGAGGCAAGATCAAGGCGCAATGTTATGATGAAATAAGAGAGTAAAGTATGTCCCAAAAGTATGCCTACTGCATCCTAACTAGATTCTTTTTATCGTCGGATGTAGTATGTAGAATAGAAAAAAGAAAGAGTAAGCGATTCGGAACGCAACCATGGAACCAAAGTAGTTACTTAAAAAGGACACAGGCATTAAGAAAAACTATATGAAAATAGCATTCTTTGCACTGATGGTAATGTTTGCAAGTGCTCGTGCAATTGCCCAAACTCATAGAGAAACTGTTGAGACAAGATGCTTAATTTTGGTTTAGAAATTGAAAAACAAAATGCAGGAAAACCATCGATTTCCACGTTGTATTTTAGTTACTCATTTCAAGCACATCAAAGAAAATAAGTTAACAGACGTTTAAAATCTTTCTCTGGGAAAAAAAACACTTTATATATGGAACCAAAGAATTTAGATTAATCAACTTGTAACGGAAAAACCAAGATTGAGTTAACATTACTATGTGTGTATTTTTATTTATATATACAGTATATAAAATCACGTGCAAGTATTTGGCGAAAATTTAAAATTGCCCAAAATCAGAAACCCACGTTGTATTTTAGTTACTAATTTCCATTTAGAAGCACATCAAAGAAAACAAGTTAACAGGTATTTTTTAATGTTGTTATCCAAAGAAAAAACAAGTTCTACTTTTTGTTTGTTCACAAAGCCATTTACAATCTTTCTCCACATCATATCAACCTGACTGTAATAAGTTACAAGTGCACTGAAGAAATAAGACTCAAAATAAGTGGTAAACAGCAATAAAGATACATAACCGTAATCTTTACCTCTGTCTCCCGTTGCTCCGATCTCCCCCTGGAGGCCTGCTTCTCCTGGGTCCCCGTCTCGACCGGCGGGCCCCACCGGACCTAGTGATCCCTGGACCCCAAAGTCTCCCTTCTTACCTACAACACACGGGAAAACATCTTAGTAAAAAAATTTCTCCCCCTTCTCCGTTTGCAGAAAAATCCCAATACAGGATACACAAAACCGATTGAAGACGCATCACGCTTACAGAATCATACCAGTAGTTGGCGACAATGAGTTTTCCAAAAATGTCCAGCTTTTGTTTCTCATCTCACCTTTGGGTCCTGTCAGGCCACTTTCTCCCTGGACTCCTGGCTCTCCTGTGTTGCCGAGGGGTCCGGGGTCTCCCTAGACACACACACACACACACACACACACACACACACACACACACACACACACACACACACACACACACACACACACACACACACATTTACCCACGTAAATGACCAAACGGGGACTATAATCCTAAACCTACCAAGCTGGACCTACAGACTATTTAACATAAAAAACCTCCAAAATACACAAACTCACCAAAACTAAAGTTGACTCAAACTTTCTTTCAACAGTTTAACTTTTACTTAATTTTTGAAAAAAAATATTGAAGAATATATAAAAATATATATATTGAAGAAAACATCCAACTTCAATCGAATATAGATTAAAAGTGCTTCCTGGGTGAGCGTATCCATTACAATGCCATTAAGAAAAACTATCCGAAAATAACATTATTTGCACTGATGGTCTCGTTTGCTGTTACATGTAATTTATGATCATCAGAGGAAAATGAGACAAAAAGTTTCAAAAACACACACAAACACACACATACCTGTTCTCCCTGTGGTGCAGGTGGGTAGGGGGGACAGCCAGAGACCCGTCCCTGCTCCCCCTTTGGACCACACACGCCCGGTAAACCCTTCTGTCCGGGGGGTCCACTCGGCCCGGTGCATCCGCTAGAACCACGATGACCTGGGAGCCCCATCATACCTGTAGCCCCCCGAATACCTGCTCACACACACACACACACACACACACACACACACAAAACGATTTTTTTTCAACCTATGTAGTTACTAAAACATTTTGTTTAAAGAAAGACCTATGTAGTAAGTAATGCAAAACTATGTAGTAGTTACTGAATAATAAATAAAAATAATTAGAAGTCACAATTTTTTTTTATATATGTAGTAGTAAAAAATAATAATAATGATAAAATTTAAAATAAATAAAATAAAACCCTATGTAGTAGGTAATGCATAACTATTTTTTAGTTACTCAAAAAAAAATAGAAGTCAGAATTTTTTTTATATAAATGTAGTAGTAAAAAAACAATAATGATATTTATACTTACTAAAAAAATAAAAAATAAATATTTAGTAGTTACTAAAAAAAAAAACCTTAGTAGTAGGTATTTGATAGATAGTTAGACAGACAGACAGACAGACAGACAGACAGACAGACAGACAGACAGACCTTGTACTCCTGTGTTTCCTGGTATGCCTGGCAGGCCATTGGGTCCTGCCTCTCCCTTCGGACCCTTCGACCCGGTGCAGCCTGAATCCCCGTTATCTCCGTCGTCTCCCGGTACCGGAGGGTTCCGACCTGGAGGCCCCATCGCACCAACACAACCTGACAGACAGACAGACAGACAGACAGACAGACAGACAGACAGACACACACACACACACACACACACACACACACACACACACACACACACACACACACACACACACACACACACACACACACATTACAGCTAGTCCAGTGATGGTCAATTTATAGATTTTTAAGTTCTGTACCTAGTATATATTTGATTTATAAAATGAAAAAGGCTGTATACAAAATCTGTTCTGTAAAAAGTTTGGACGCTAATATGTTCTAAACATTACAGAAACTGGGCTCTAACTAAACATTACACCACAAACACTCCCCATTTTTCTTTTAATTTCTGAAAAAGTTGTAATACAAAACAATATTGTTTAATGTCAGTAATCAACTGGCAAAGTTTGATGATGATATCTATAAGTTAAAAATGTTAAACCCTATTCACCTGCAGAGTCTAGACTTGTGAAATGTGAAAGTCTTACCTTGTTCTCCGTCCGGTCCGGTGAAACCAGGATCTCCACACGGGCCGGGGAGTGGAGCCTTACAGTCGGGCCCGGGGTCACCGACAGCCCCTAACACACCCAGAGGTCCTACAACAACACAACAACAGTGTTTTAATAATGTGATTATTTTTATTAAAATAAATTAAATTATTTTCATTTTAATAAAATAAAATAAATTAATTAATTAAAATAATTATAGCTATTTCCTTTGAATACAATAAAATGTTATTTTTTTTTATAATTTTAAAATTGTTTTAAGTTCATCTTCTAGCCGTAGGAACCATAGTGCTCCATACCTTTGGGTCCGGGGGGGCCTCTTTGACCGGGCGTACCGGGCTGAGAGACGCCCGGGATCCCTGGAGGGCCGAGTGGACCTTTATCTCCTGGAAGACCTTTAGAACCGGTCGGCCCCGGCACACCCAGACCTACAGAGAACAGAGAGACAGATCCATTATTTGTATCTATCTATCTATCTATCTATCTATCTATCTATCTATCTATCTATCTATCTATCTATCTATCTATCTATCTATCTATCTATCTATGTTTTTATACCTCGTGTCCCCATGTCTCCCTTCACTCCTTTCAGTCCGTCCAATCCGTGAAGTCCCAGCGGCCCAGGAGGACCTGACAAAACAAAGCCAATAATAATCCAATCATTTAACATGCCTTATACCATAGTCTGTGTGAATACTCTATTCTGATTGGCTGGAGAACATTCCATAGGTGTGGATTAACCCCTGATGTATGGACACCTAGATGGAACTGTTTACATTCTGTCCACTTAAATGCGTCGCCGGCTCGCCTCTGATTAAACAGTGTTGATAAGGGATTTATAAAGCCTAAAATATCCTGCCGTGCAATAGCCTCTGGACACCACAGGATGGCGCTCGCAACACAAGAGCTGTAGTAACGATAGTAGTACAATAAAGTGGCTAAACTTAATGTCCTCTGGTTAAACGTCAATGGTGATCTCGTTAAAAAGGTGAGTAAGACCCCTGTTTAATTTGAAAAAGGTTTGTAACTGAGTTTACATGTAGCCACCAAAGCCCGGCTGCACTGTCTATCTGGACACAGGCTACTGCTGTCAGTCACTGCCTCACGTAACTTCAGGCTGTAGCCCATAATACACATGTTCGCCAGTCATATTCTCCGTGAAATGCGTTATTTATTTTGGGGGAAATGCATTGTTAGCTCGGTGGAACTGTTGTTAAACATAATGGCTGATTACATTTACTGTTTGTAGAGCGTGCGCAATGTTTTTTGACTTTGTATCTTCTTGCTAGCATAACAGAAGCTCTGTTGCTAACAGCTGCCGCAGTCTCCCGTTGCTCGTATCCCTGGTCCGGCTCTCAGTACAATTTGAACGCACCATTACAGCCAAATTCTGTCGTCGCTAGGTCGTATCCTTGGTAGTTCCTATTGACTGGTGTACTGAACTACGTTTTCATTACATAAGAACCTTATGGGTTTGCAATGGTTATTCCAGTTATTATACGAGGTCTCGGGCGTTGCTGTGGAAACAAGTTGTTATTCGTTCGAAACAAATCTAGTTTCGTTCAAAAAAAATCTAATTTGATCGCAAAAAGGCATGAAAATATAACTGATTGGTCTAATTATTATTTTTATTAGTAGGTGACTATGGTATAAGCGGGTTAATGCCCTTCGAGGTGTCCAGGTATCAGGGGTTAATGGACTTCGTGAAGGCAACTGTCCTCCGCTGCGCGTCGGACAGTTCTCGCCTCCACGGTGTCCATTAACCCCTGATACCTGGACACCTCGTCGGGCATTAACCCTTACGTCAGCTGTGGGGTGTGAGTTCTGACCGTGGAGACTCAAATGTGTTAAACCTTTTACTCTCTCTCAGTTTTTTCATTTATCAGTTTTTGAAGACACAAACAAACATTAAAATTAAGTTGAAAAGAGATTGAATAAAAATTAATAAAAATAAAAATAACAAATAAATAGTAATTTAAGGTTCTGTACTAATCTAATAATCGGTCATGCCAGCAGGTCTAGAATCAGAATCAAAAAAATATTGTATTGCCAAGAAGGGTTTTACACCAATAAAGAATTTGTGAATAAGGTGCACACATTGAGACAATACATAATGAACAAAGAGTTATTATCCCTTTATACAATATACCACAATATATAAACAATTAGAGTTTGAGATTTGATTAGTCCCTGTAAAGCACTTTGAATGGCCTTGAGTCTGAATGGTGCTATATAGAAATAAACTGTGTGTGTGTGTGTGTGTGTGTGTGTTTGTGTGTTGGTGTGTCTGTCTGTCTGTCTGTTTGTGTGTTGGTGTGTCTGTCTGTCTGTTGTGTGTGTGTGTTTCTGTGTGTGTGTCTGTCTGTCTGTCTGTGTCTGTGTCTGTGTGTCTGTGTGTCTGTGTGTCTGTGGTGTGTGGTGGTGTGTCTGTGTGTGTGTGTGTCTGTGTGTGTGTGTGTGTGTGTGTGTGTGTGTGTGTGTGTGTGTGAGTTCTGACCTTGGAGTCCGGAGTTTCCCTGTGGACCAGTTGGACCATCAGAACCGGCTTGACCCGGAAGACCAGGAACACCAGGCCGTCCTCTGGGACCGGAGGGACCGATCACACCTGGACAGACAGACAGACAGACAGAAAGACAGACAGACAGACAGACAGACAGACAGACAGACAGACAGACAGACAGACAGATAGGCAGGTAGACAAACAGACGTGGTTAGAGTCATCTAAGTGGTTTAATGACCTGAAACATGAATGAAACTCTGTGCTGTTAACCGGTTTTGATGAGCTTCTGTACCTGGATCACAGAGGTTTCCCTGAAGGCCCAGATCCCCTATACATCCTCTCTAACTAACTAACTATCTATCTATCTATCTATCTATCTATCTATCTATCTATCTATCTATCTATCTATCTATCTATCTATCTATCTATCTATCTATCTATCTATCTATCTATCTATCTATCTATCTATCTATCTATCTATCTATCTATCTATCTATCTATCGGGGTGGTAGGATGGCCTAGAGGTAAGGTGGCCGACCAGTAACCATGAGGTCGCTGGTTCGATCCCCGGCACCGGACAGGGGGGTGTTAGTTGTAAAACTAGCAGAGGCTGGTATTGCGTCTACGGTGCCCACCATCTCTACCATTGTGTCCTTGAGCAAGACACTTAACCCCAAAACTGCTCCAGGGGCGCTGTACTATGGCTGACCCTGCGCTCTGACCCCCTCCGAAGTGTGGTAACTTGAGAGGGGATATGCGAAAAGACGAATTTCAATGTGCCTCGTGTACAACTGACAATAAACATAACTTAACTTAACTTAACTTAACTATCTATCTATCTATCATGTACCTGGATCACCCAGGTTTCCCGGTAGTCCTAGATCCCCTTTACAGCCTCTCTGTCCCGGGGCGCCGATGAACCCGGGAACGCCTGGAAGACCCTGATTTCCAGGAGGTCCTGAGAGAGAACAACAGCTCATTATTATTTTTTTAAACAGGTAAATCCCATTGAGACTCTTTTACAAGGGAGACATGTTCCCATTCACACACACATTCACACACCGATAGCAGGCCCCGGTTTTTTCTACATTTATTAGAATTCAACCCATGTAGACGTCATATTTTTGGTAACAAACTTAAATCAAATAATTCAACATTCAGCTATCTAGTTTTAGCATCAGCTTTTCAGCATCCAGCATTCACACAGATTTTCTAGTTTTTTTATTTGTTTTATTTTTCTTAAAACCTATTCAGAATCAAATAACTAGAAACAGATCTTTACCTGGAGGCCCTAAGAATCCAGGGGGCCCATTGTCTCCAGGGGAACCATAGCAACTAAGAGACTCTCCTTGGTCACCTGAAACACAAACACACAAACTTTACAAACTGCGCAATAAAAAGAAAATTGCAGATTTAAACAATTAAACTTTAATTGTATTTCTCTTTAATAGCAGTAACAGAACAGCAGTGCTTAGAATCCTGATTCAAACCATTAATATCCCGGTGGAAACAGAGATGGAATGATGGTGAGTGAGGGTTAGTATGAGAGGTAAGTTCCTACCTTTGGGTCCAACACATCCGGGGTTACCGTTTTTACCAGGTTCGCCAGGACATCCCTGGTCACCCTGCAACCACAAACAAGAACAGATTAATTTTAAAGACGGTTTTCTGTCTCTAACCACGAGCGCCCCAACTTACTCCGTTTTCCTTCAAGATTCACGATTGTTTATTGTCTTGCACAACAATTACAGAGCAGTCGCTGGCAAAGACATTTTTTAGTCTTGGGCTCCTTCAACAGTGCAATATAAGTAAAAGTAGAAGAGAAACACAAGTATGAAAGCTGACCGGGTCTCCAGTCTCTCCAGGGAAGCCGATGAACCCCGGCTGCCCGTTACGTCCAGTCGATCCTGGGGCTCCCGGTCTGCCGTAGGGCCCGGGGGGACCCGGTAGTCCAACAGGTCCGGACGGCCCGTTAACGCCCGTGTACCCTGGTTTACCAGTAGATCCACGTGCACCTTTAGTTCCTATAGAAACACAAAGAGTTTAATATTATAATGTTCAAAGTCTGACATTGGGGTGGACTGATGGCCTAGAGGAAAGGTGGCCGACCACTAACCATGAGGTCTCTGGTTGGATCCCCGGCACCAGACAGGAGGATGTTAGTACTAAAACTAGTGGTGGCTGCTATTACATCTACAATGCCCACTATCTCTACCATTGTGTCCTTGAACAAGACACGTATTAGTCCAGTGCTGGGGATCCAACCAGAGACCTCATGGTTACTGGGAGGAACCAGAGACCTCATGGTTACTGGGAGGAGGAACCAGAGACCTCATGGTTACTGGGAGGAGGAACCAGAGACCTCCTGGTTACTGGGAGAAGGGACCAGAGACCTCATGGTTACTGGGAGGAGGAACCAGAGACCTCATGGTTACTGGGAGGAACCAGAGACCTCATGGTTACTGGGAGGAACCTCTAAAACTCTAGGACATCTAACACCCATGTGTGACGTCTCTATGGTACCAGTTCTGACCTCGTGGTCCAGGGAAGCCGTGGATGCCGGATGGACCAGGTTTCCCTCTCCCTCCTTTGATGGGAACACACAGAGTGTCTCCTGCCGGTCCCACGTCTCCTGTATCGCCTGAAGGGAACACACATAGGAGAGGCTATTAACATAATAGTATTATTTATCTATTTATTGTATACTGTATGCATGTACCGTATGTGAATAACTTTTTTAAAATCTTTTTTAACACAAACAAGCAAACACAGAAAAAATAATTATATAAAAAAAAAGATTTACCTTTCTCTCCTTTCTGCCCCTCACACCCTTGTCCTCCATCTTGTCCGCTGTTCCCTCTCTCTCCTCTGATGCCCGGAGCTCCAGGGCTGCCGGGATATCCCAGCACTCCGGGCTTACCCTCTGCGCCATGAGGACCAGACAGACCTGGAAACCACCGTGTTAATCTGTTTATTTTAATTTTAATTTTTTTTTAAACTTTTTCTACCGATTAACAGACTGTGGAATTACTGTCAATCTTTTTTTTTTTACTTGTTTTTATCGGTTTTTGAAGAATAGAAATACACACAATAATAACCACAAACGAACATACAGTCACATGAAAAAGTTTGGGAACCCCTCTCAGCCGGCATTATAATTGACTCTGCTTTCACAAAAAAAAAAGATAAAAGTGGTATGTCTTTAATTTACCAGGAACAGCTAAGTACTGGGATGTTTTCCAAACAAAGATTTTTTGAAAAGCAGTATTTGGTTGTAGGAAATAAAATAAAATGTGAAAAACTGGCTGTGCAAAAATATAGGAACCCTTGTGGTTTTGTTGATTTTAATGCCTGTAACAGCATGTAAAACTGATTACTTTAAACACAAAATTGGTTGGATTATGTTGTTAAGCCTTGAACCTCATAGAAATATGTTTAATCATGAGAAAAGGTATTTTAGGTGCCTAAATGCAAGTTGCACTTCTCTTTGACTCTCTGCAGAAGTGAGACAGAATGGGATCATCAAAGCAGCTCCCAAAAGATCTGAAAAACAAAGATTATTCATTGTCATGGTTTAGGGCAAGGCTACAAGAAGCTTTCCCAAAGGTTTCAATTTTCAATTTCGACTGTAGGGAACGTTGTCAGGAAATGGAAGGACACAGGCACAGTGGCAGTTAAACCCAGGCATGGCAGACCAAGAAAAAAACAGGAGCGGCATAGGTGGAGGATTGTGAGAATGGTTGCACAGAACCCACAGATCACCTCCAAAGACCTGCAAGAACATCTGGCTGCAGATGGTGCGCATTGTTCAACAATTCAGCGCAATTTGCCGGGTGATGAGGAGGAAGCCCTTTCTGCGCCCACGCCACAGATACAGTGGCATGGAGTATGCAAAAGCTAATTTAGACAAGCCAGATTCATATTGGAAGAAAATGCTTTTGACTGATGATACAAAAATTAATACATTTGGTCATTATAAAAAGCGCTTTGCATGGTGATTCCAAGAAAAACACCTGCTACCTACTGTCAAATTTGGTCATGCTGTGGCCACTTCAGGGACTGGGGCCGTGGTTAAAGTCGATAGTCGGATGAATTCAACCCAGTTTCAACAGATTATTCAGGATAATGTTCAAGCATCAGTCACAAAGTTGAAGTTGCCCAGGGGTTGGATATTCCAACAAGACAATGACCCTTAACACAGTTCAAATTCCTGCAGAGGGAAAAGTACAATGTTCTGATATGGCCGTTGCAGTCCAATGACTTGAATATCATCGAAAATCTATGGGATGATTTGAAGCGGGCTTTCCATGCTCGGCAGCCATCACGTTTAACTGAACTGGATCGCTTTAGTATGTAAGAATGTTCAAAATACCTCCATCGAGGATCCAGACATTCATCACAGGCTACCGAAGGCGTCTAGAGGCTGTTATTTTTGCAAAAGGAGGCTCAACTAAGTACTGATGTCATTTTTCTGTTGGGGTGCCCAAATTTATGCACCAGTCAAATTTTGTTATGATGCCTATTGCATATTTTCTATTATTCCAATAAACAAAATGACACTGCTGAATTGCTTCTGTTTCCCTAAGGTATGTCATATATGAAAAGGAATTTGCTTATTTGAAATCCCAGCTAATGATGAACAAAAATCCCAAAAATTAGAAGGGGGTCCCAAACTTTTTCATATGACTGTATGTTTAGTGTGTATTATATACATTTAACAAAAATAAGAATAATAAAAATAGAAGATTTTTTTTTCTGTCACACAAAGGTGGGTTTTAATGGGCAGAGCTTACCTTTCTGTCCGTTGGCTCCCGGCACACCTGAGTCTCCACAGGTGCCGGGGGGGCCCTGGGGTCCCAGGTAACCAGGGAAACCAGGAGCGCCCGGTTTGCCCGCCGAGCCTTGAGGTCCGAAACCTGGACGGCCCGCTATCCCTACATCTCCTTTCTCCCCACAGAACCCTGCACACAAACAGGAGGTTAAGGAGTAGAATTAAATATTTATACATTTATGTTATTTGTTTTTTAGTTATTTTTAGGGCTGACAAATTAACACAGATTAATCTTGCTTCTATAGTGCCCTTTGACCCGGTGCAAAAGGGGGGCGATGATAGCGCAGCTGCACCTGTTTCTGATTAAAGAGTAAAGAAAGAAGCAGGGAAAGGGGCCATGTTACGGGATGCTTCGGGCAAATAAGCATCACTTTAATGTTAGGTGGGCATCCTTTATAAGCCCTCTGGCATTTATGTATGTCTGCGTCTATGTGTCTATGTGCATCTTTTTTGCTATTATAATCTTGTTTATCTTGCACAAAGAAATAAAACTAAAAAACTATATTCACCTGGGGGTCCGATGGGTCCCTGGGGCCCGGTCAGGCCGGTAGAACCAGGTCTTCCAGGTTCACAAAAGCTGGGCGTTGGTCCGGGGGCTCCGATCCCACCGGGCGCCCCGTCCTGTCCTCTCTGGCCCTTTGGACCGGGACCGCCAGCCAGACCAAGGACTCCTACACACAAGGGAGTTATAGACAGATAAAATTATTTCTTATTTGTTCAACACTGATAAAAAACCTCCTTACATCATCCAAATATTATCATAAACAACCGATTCAAAACTAATCAACTTCTTTCTTTTTCTTCCCTGTAGAACTCAAGAAAACAAATTGACATGATTTGACTTATTCAACACGGATCAACCTGAAATGTAATGTAGAGATTTTTACATTCAGGGATAAGAATGTATTTGCACCTATACTTTCAAATGTGTGTATTATCATATCCGAGTCCTCTTTTCTTTCTTTTTATTTCAATTAATAAACAGGGACAAGAATATGAAAATGTAGTATTCGACCTGGTAGCCCGTCGCTGCCTGGGGGGCCGGGGACTCCTTTAGGCCCCTGGTTCCCTGGAGGTCCGGGGAAGCCGAGCGGTCCGGACGGCCCAACGGAGGAGTCTCCAGCCAGGCCTCTGAGCCCGGGAGAGCCTGGAAGACCTGGGGAGCCTGGGATAGACGTAAATATACTGTTAATATCTGTGTGTGTGTGTGTGTGTGTGTGTGTGTGTGTGTGTGTGTGTGTGTGTGTGTGTGTGTGTGTGTGTGTGTGTGTGTGTCTGTGCTTGTGTGTGTCTGTTTGTCTGTCTGTGTGTCTGCCTGTCTGCCTGTCTGTGTGTGTTATAGAGTAGAAGTTGATAGACGTTTCGCATTACCTGGTTCTCCTTCGTAACTAAAGCCTTCAGGTCCTTCGTCACCGATGTCTCCAATCACACCTTGAGGTCCTACAAGAGGAGAAAAGGACATAAGAATAAGATAAAATAATAAAATATATTAATTATTAAATAAGTCTTTTTTTTGACAAAATATAATTATTTATTTTTTGACAAAATAAGGGCTGTGTTCGGAAAGCCATACTAACGTCCTACTCATACTCATTTTGACTTCAATTTGAGTATGTGACGGTTGGGTATGCGAGTTTGGGTATGTGAGAAATTCCCGGATGAGTACTAACTTCCGGGAAGATTTTGGGTATGAATCGATTGTATACTTTTCCTACTCAACCGCCCCACAATGCACTGGGTCAATTCTATCCGCACAGGAAAATGAAATATTTTCGAGCAAGTTGCTAGGCAACGACATTGTTTGGGGTCCGCGATCTGACAGCTGTACGTGCAGTCATTCATAAACTCTTACAATAGATAAGAGATGAAGATAAATACCTCACAACATTAGAGTTACTAAGTGAAATGAGTGATGTGAGTCTGATAGTGGAGAGAGATCAGGACAGATCGCTGTTCCACACACCGCGGCTCGTCCAGCTCAACTCACAGACAGCTGAGTGCTGTCTGATGATGAGCCGGACACAGAGCGTCGGAGGGATCCTCCGCCTCAAAACATAATTATAAAACAAGAGGTCTAAAACACAGATGATGAACACAGGACTGTACAAATCTAGTTCAATATCTAACCTGTAGAGGGCGGTTATAAGCTTAACAGTGTCTAAACTGCCTGAATCTTATAAGAAGAAGAAGAAATTCTTCATTGCTTGAGTATACTTCAACTGAAAACGTTTCGACGCAGCTCGCATACACAATCGATCTTTGAGTAGACAGTATATAGATGGTGAGTATGTAGGATGTAGGACGCTAGAATGGCTTTCCGAACACAGCCTATGATTTAATACATTTGTATTCTTATAATCTACTTTTTAATTTAAAAAGCTTTCATTTAATTTTAATTTAGAATTTTTTTTGTTTTTGAAATGCTATTTTTGTTTTTTTTCAAAAGTTTTATTGAAAGTGCGCAGTGTTTCTCTGGTACCTTGTCTTCCGGGCTGGCCAGGACGTCCAGAATGTCCTTTATCTCCTTTGGATCCGTCCGGACCGGAGACGCCAGGGAATCCTGGAGCACCCGGCAGGCCTGGGAAACCTGGAGGGACAGGGGGACCAACCAATCAATCAATCAATCAACAGAGAGGGAGGGAGATGGTGGAAAGGATTTATTTATGAAGAACTTTTTTAAATATACAATTAAAAAGTATGCATGTGTTCACGTTGGTTGATGATGAATACCCATCCCAAATAAAAAGTTAATAAAAATTATAGATGTGTTCAGATGGTGTTACCTGAGTATCCAGTGTCTCCCTTCTGTCCGGGGGCGCCCGGGTTTCTGGGTATACAGGGAAGACGGTCTCCTATAGGAAGAGGAAGGGTCATTGAGAATTAAAACAAGCCCTGTGTTCGACCTTTGATTTATATTAGTATGAAAGAAGACATGTTACGGAAGATAAATAGACAAAACTCTCAAAAATGCCAGTGTTTTAAAAAAAATATGTTGTTTTCATATTTTACAGCCTTCATTTAAAGGACACTTCAGATTGTGCGTGCGTGTGTGTGCGTGCTTGCGTGTGTGTGTGTGTGTGTGTGTGTGTGTGTGTGTGTGTCAGAGACTTTAATTTGTGTCTCTCTCTTGTTTGTGTGTGTGTGTGTGTTTCAGAGATACGTATATAAACATTGATCTCCACCTTGAACCCCCTTAGGCCCTAGAATGCCGGGGAATCCTGGAGGTCCGGTGTCTCCAGGCTCTCCGCGCTGTCCCACTGCCCCAAACATACTGCTCCCCACTGGGCCGGCCGGGCCTGTGAGACCCTTAGGCCCTGGAGCTCCTGGATAGCCTCTGTCTCCGGGAAAACTGGGGAAACTGTCTCCCTGAAAAGAAACAGAAAAATACATACACTTTATTTATTTACTTTATTGTATTTTAATGTTAGGTGGGCATCCTTTAATAAGCCCTTTGGGGTTTCGTTTGTCCCACCCGTGCATTTATGTTTTTCTATGTGCATTTTTTTTTGCTATTTTAATCTTTTTTATCTTGCACAAAGAAGTAAAATTAAACTAAAGATTTAGATTTTTTTTTATAAAGTGGCGCAAGGCAAGGCAAGTTTATTTCTATAGTACAATTCAGACACAAGGACATTCAAAGTGCTTTACAGGAGCCTAACATACATCAAGATTAAAATACATCAAGTATAGAATAGACATTAGAAAAGGGCAGAAAATACGATTAGAGAAGCTTAGACATTATAAATTGCATTCAAGAGAGAACACACATTTTTAAAAATAAAAAGAATAGCATTTAGAAAACGAATAAAATAAATGAATTAAAATAAAAATAAAAATATAGTGTAGATCTCCTGAGTGACTGACCTGTGGGCCTTGGTTGCCTGGTTCTCCGGGGGGCCCGTCCAGCCCCCTCCTCCCAGAGAACCCTCTCCTTCCAGCGGGTCCGGGCTGGCCTAGAGTGCCCTTTTCGCCTAGAACCACAAGGACAATCAGTACCACTCATACAAGGCTAGTGTTCAACAACAGTTCATTTTCATCTGAAATTTTCCTTTAAGTTAAGTTAAGTTAAGTTAAGTTAAGTTAAGTTAAGTTATCTTTATAAGTCAATTGGAAACAAACTGAACTCAAAACTTTCTTCAATTACTATTGCCTCTTTTCTATACACACACTGAACATATTTTCATTTGTGGTTAATTTTACAAAACATGATGAATAATGTGTTCTTTTAAAACAAAAACTGAGGACAATGGAATGTGAATTTCAGGGCAGACGAACGGGAAATCGATATGTGTTAAATATGTAAAACTCACCTTTATATTCCACCACTCTGAAGTCTCCCTTCTGACCTTGGAACCCTTTGACTCCTGGGAATCCCCCCAGACCCTGAAAACACACAACACATCAAGCAACACCAATCATCTCCTGGCTCTGCGCTAGTTTTAATTTAATGAGGAAAATATTTAAACGGTTATATTCAAACCGCTTCCACACGTGCGTTACATTATTTTTTGGCACTTTCAAGCTTTCTTAGATAGTACAGAGTTGAAATGGGGTGACAGAGAGAGAAAGAGAGAGAGAGAGAGAGAGAGAGAGAGAGAGAGAGGGGGGATGACCTGCAGTAAAGGTCCACGGGTCGGATTTGAACCCGTGGGGATATATTAATTACATTTTTTTTATTACATTTTGGGCTCTTACAGGCGATATCCATCCATCCATCTACTGTTATGACCTCTCACTCACTTGTTGTCCGCTCTGCCCCGGGTCACCAGGTAACCCTCTCTCTCCTCTCAGCCCTTCAGCCCCTGGAGTTCCTGAGAATCCGAGAGACCCCGCGGCACCGACCGGGCCCGGGGGTCCCCTCAGTATGACCGTAGGGCCGCAAGCACAGTCTCCATGGCTACCTGAAACACACACACATAAAACAGGGAGTTTTACAATAACTATGTGGAGTTCCTCAAGGAAGCATCCTGGGCCCCTTTTATTTCTGTTAACCCATTGATGACCATGGCAATCTAAGATACATGTCCTTATCTTGTGAGGGTATTCTGAAAAAACACCTTAATATCTAAGCCTGTGTAGCACATAGAAACATGAAATAAAAGACTGGTTCCCAATGATTGATGCATTTGCTGAAGCTGTCTGATTGATTTGTTAGGAAGGCCTGCAAGGACACTGTTACAGTAGTACACACACACACACACACACACACACACACACACACACACACACACACACACACACACACACAGACCTTTAGTCCCTGAAACGCCCTGTGCTCCCGGCGGTCCCAGTTCACCCGGCGCTCCAGAGTCTCCGGGGATCCCAGGGAGACAGAAACTACCTGGGAGGAGAAACAGGAAATTATTTGTGTCGGTTTTTAATATCAAAACATGAAAATATCTCTCCACTGAAGCGATTGCAATAAGAATAAGAATACACACTGAAAGGATCAAGTAAATATGAATTAAAATACAATAAAAGAAACATAAAACCACAAAATCAAATAAAATCGGAAGTTAAATTAGCTTGTGATCCTTCATACTCCTTTTCCGACATGTTAAATTAATATACTTAATTATTATTTTTTTTGCTTTTTGTTATTTTACTTTTGTTTGCCCTTTTATTGTTTTTAGATAATAATAATAAATAATACGTTTTTCGAAATAAAACCTTAATTCTTTCAATTTGTATGTATGTAATATCTGTTACCTGGTGCCCCTGGTTCTCCCTTTGGGCCTTTACATCCGGGCCGTCCTGGTTTTCCTGGTTCTCCCGGTATGAGTGCGTCTGTGGACACGGAACCGGGTTCTCCTCTCTCTCCTTTAGAACCCGTGATCCCACTAGGACCCACAGACCCCGGCGGTCCTATGAGAAGAGGCAATGAAGAGTTAGTCCATTTTGTCCATTTACACAGGGCACATTGACATTTCACTTTTTAATTTATTTTAATTTTCTTATTTATTTTCTATTTATATCTGTTTTTCACTGGGAACCACAAACCCCAGCGGTCCTATGAGAGACAATAAAGAGCTTTATAATATATATATTTTTTAACAATATGTTGATTTCCTTTTTCCTTTTTTCCAGAACACAATTAAACAAACAAAATTACAAGAAAATACTTAGTAAAAAAAAAAAGGAAAAAAAAGACAAATCTATCCCATGCTATCTCATGAGCATTATAGTTAGTCAATTTAGTCAGAAACACAAAGGCTTTACGTAAACGTCTTATTTGCTGATGGGCTACAGTCACTGACCAGATATGGATCGTCCAGGGACTCCTTTGGGACCCGTTACCCCCATCACCCCCCTGTCTCCTGGGGCGCCTCTCTGTCCCGACGGCCCTGGGTCTCCAACCAGGCCTGGAGGAAAAAATAAATGGTAAAAAAATAATAATTATAAGATTAAAATTAAAAAATTAAATTAAATAAAATTACAGCAGTATTGATGGTTACCTGTGTGTATGATGTCTTGGTCCTGAGGGAGGCCTTTGGGACCGGGATCGCCCATTATGCCCTGGGAACAGACGGGATTATTATAGACAGTTTTATTTTTATATACAGCTCTGGAAAAAATATACGGCTTCATGTGATCACAAACACACACACTGACCTTGGGACCTTCGCGTCCAATCAGACCTGGGAGACCTACACTTCCTTGGATCCCCTGAAAACACACACACACACACACACACACACACACACACACACACACATAAAGACATTGGTACATTTACAAAAAATAAAAACCCACAAATGTATGAGAAAAAAAATGACCGATTTACAAAAAAAAATAAAACTCTGAAAGATTTTACATTTGTACCTTGAATCCTTTCCGCCCGAGCAGACCAGTGTTTCCAGAAAATCCCTGAAACACAGAGAGACATCAAACATGTTTTAACAAAGATTATATATATATATATATATATATATATATATATATATATATATACAGCCCTGGAATTTTTTTTTTTTTAATTATTCAATACTGATTAATAATTCATTTATAGATTTTCTCACCCTAGGTCCTGGAAATCCCAGAATTCCTTTTTCTCCTTTGATCCCTGGCACGGCGTTGAAACCCTGGAACCACAAACACACAAAAACTGTCAAATTTCAGACATACAAATATGACTTATGCCTTACATTGGAAAACAGGGAAAACATTTAGCTCTACAACTTACCGGCGGTCCCAGACAGACCGACAGACGGATGGACCGACAGACAGACAGACAGACAGACAGACAGACAGACAGACAGACAGACAAACAGACAGACAGACCGACCGACAGACAGACAGACAGACAGACAAACAGACAGACAGACAGACAGACAGACAGACAGACAGACAGACCGACAGCCGACAGACAGACAGACAGACAGACAAACAGACAGACAGACAGACAGACAGACAGACAAACAGACAGACAGACCGACAGACAGACAGACAAACTTACCGGCGGTCCCGGAGGTCCACAGATTCCTTTAAGCCCTTCAGTTCCCTGAAGAACAAAACCCAGAATCATGATGAAACCCCTCAATTAGAACTACAGTAGATCTATATTCTTTTAAATGAGCAGGGTGTAGAATGTATTACATAAAGCAGTTTTACGATCAGACTCGAAATGGAATACATGTTTCTGCAGTACAGAACGGACAAACTTAACAGCCTTAAGGGCGTTTCAGACGGAACGCGTTTGTCGCCCCTGGCAACGCATTGTCAATGGAGAGGCGAGCGGGCAGAGAGAAGGCGCGGCGTTCTGTCAGGCGGCACAACAAGCGGGCGCACTCCCGTGGAACTGTTGCTTCCGTGCTCGTCGAACGCTTGCGCGCGCTCGTAGGAGCCGTTGGAAAAGTTGAGAACTGTTTATCTTTTTGTCGCGGCGGTTGAAAAATCACAATCGCGCTCCTCCGCCCGTCACTTCACACGGGGAGCGCAAAGTGAAGCCGCGGTGCCAGGCGACAACGCGAGCGGAATGTCGCCTAACGTCTGAAACGGCCTTTACACGTTTTTATATATAGCGGGAGAGTTGCAATCTAGAAACTCACCACTAGAGGCGGCTAAATACTCTGCTATTATTACACCTCTCATACTGGTAAGAAGACTGAAGCTTACACAGTGCGAGACATTCCTTTGCAATGTTTTATGGTTATAATGTGTAAGTTTTATCTAAATTAAGACATGCCACAACCATTTTATTATTACTTTTTTTAAAATCTTTTAAACTACAGTTGCAAAAAACAAGAATGCAAATGAAACAGTCCCTGCGTTCCAATCCCCATACTTCCCTACTATTTAGTATGCCAGAAAAAGATTTAGGATGTCCCAACTCATGCACGTCAATTGTAGTATGCTGAAAATACATAAAAGCCCCCACTAACTCCAATTGCATTTTGCAGTATTCGTCTTTATTCTCGACATTTCTCGACTTAATGAAAAAAAATCTTCCTTATCGGATTTTTTTTCTCTCCGGTGACCCAAAAACTCTTCTGTACTTTTAGTATGTAGTGTAGTAAAAAGAAAAAGTATGTGATTTGGAACGTAGGGTAAAATTCTACTACAGTGAGCTGTAATGTTATTGGCTGTAACAGACTTGACCCCGCCCACCTGTGATCCTTTGATGTACTGGTCTTCTGGCGGGTCGACCACTTCAAACGGACCTGGTGGCCCTTGCAGCCCTTGGTCCCCCTGTGGACACACACGGTATTACAACACTGCAACTACACAAGGCTACAGGCCGACACCCCCTTTGTGATGTCACTGAAAGGGGGTGTGGCTAGGAATTTGAATATATATGAATATTTGTACCTCGTCTCCCTTCTGACCGGCCAGAGATCGTCCCTTTTCTCCCTAAAAACAAAAACACATCGACATCTGTTTTAGTTTATGCATTTCATCAACAGCAACCGACATATGATCAATAATCAATACTGGCACATTTACATGTTGAACTCTTGTGCTCAGGTTTATTATGGGCGCTGTCCCTTTAAATAAAGAACTCTGAAAAATACAATTTGCATTCAATGTAAGATAATATATTTAATGTTCTCCCCACTCACTATTCACAAAATATAAAATCATAATATTATGATATAGATATAACTATATACACAATACTTACAGGTGGGCCTCGGGAACCAGGCACACCAGAGCGACCCTGTAGAGACAGGCACATATGAACAGAAGAAATAACAATAATACTTTTATACATATAAAGCAGCAAAAAAAGGGCAAAAAAGGGCCTCACTTAAAATTCTATATAAAAACATTTGTTAAAAAGAATAAAAACTAGAAATCCCACGGAGATTTTGAAAGTACGGGTCGCCCGTGCAAATCGGCGAAAAAAAAAAAAAATCACGACCGACCCCCGCGGTCCGGAGGCTTTATCTGTAGAGACAGACACATATGAACAGAAGAAATAACAATAATACTTTTATACATATAAAGCAGCAAAAAAGGGCCTCACTTAAAATTCTATATAAAAAACATTTGTCAAAAAGAATTTAAAAAAATATAGCATTTGAAATGTATACAAATAAAAGCATCAGTAAGAATAAAAACAATTAAAGATACAGACTTAAAAGTTGAGTTTATTTAATTATATTATCAATAATATATTACATTTTTATTTGTATTAATAATTAATTTTAATCTGTAAATTTGTATTTTTATATTTTTTTTATTTTGAGTTTGTTGCGACTCACATTGTTCCCGTCAATTCCTGAAGGACCAATGATTCCCATCGGACCGGGGAGGCCTGGGTCACCCTGCAGACAGACAGACAGACAGACAGACAGGCAGACAGACAGGCAGATAGACAGACAGACAGACAGACAGGCAGACAGACAGACAGACAGACAGACAGACAGACAAGCAGACAGACAGACAGACAGACAAGCAGACAGACAGGCAGATAGACAGGCAGACAGACAGACAGACAGACAGACAGACAACAGACAAGCAGACAGACAGACAGACAGACAAGCAGACAGACAGGCAGATAGACAGGCAGACAGACAGACAGACAGATGTTTACCTCAATTTCTTAGTGAAAAAGATCTGTTGTTCATGTAAAGAAATGTTTTGTTTTTTTTGATTTAAATTAATTTAACTTAGTTTTATTTGAGTAAATGTTTTTGTTCTCACCTGTAGACCAGGAAGTCCTCCGGGCCCTGCATCTCCCTGACGGACACAAAGACACATTAAAGCTGCAGTGTGTAGAATTTTGGGTTTTATTTCCTAGCAGATTTTGTAGAAAGTAATTATAATATCCATAAGTACATTTAATTTAGTGCATAATAGCTAAATTTTTTTTTTTAATTATTTATTTTTCCTTTAGAAAGGGGTCTCATATATGTCCATATTTCTGCATATTTTGGACCAAGTCCTAGTGCCGCCATCTTGAAAGTGTCATAGTTGGAATGTCATCAGGTGCATTGTTTAAAATTTTGAATTGTTCTTGTCCTTGGAGGCCACTGTAGCTTCTGTTATTATTCTAAAGGGTTGGGGTTACCCAGGGAGTGTTGCATTCTAGAACTTTGTTGAACTTTCTTGATGATGTCATATTACACACTGCACCTTTAACAGTTTAACCTCTCTGAATATACACGCATAAAGACATTTTAATAACTATAATAATAATAATAATAAATATACAGAATGGGTAAAAACTTACGGTAATTCCCGGGTACCGGATGAAGTAAGCCGATGGATCTCCTTTAAATCCTTTCGGTCCTGGAAAACCCTGCAGAATAAAACACACCGCCATTGCTTAAATTGTATGTGTATTTTTAAAAATCTTTTATTGTATACATTTATCTATTGAAAAAAATAACTCAATTATAATGAGACTACCTGTTTCAATAGATACTGTCAGTTACTTTCTATTACTCTTATTAGTTTTTTTGTAGCTTTTTTTATATAAGTGGGGCGACTGTGTCTCAGGTGGTTAGAGCAGGTTGGCCAATGATCGAAGGGTTGTTGGTTCGATCCCGCCCTGCCACTTGTTTCATGGTTGTTGTGTCCTTGGGCAAGACACTTCACCCACCTTGCCTGGTATGAATGTTGATAGCTAGCCTGCCATCGGTGTATGAATGTGTGTGTGAATGGTAATGTGGGAAAGGAAAACAGGTCTCCCTTGTAAAAGAGTCTCCGGTCTCAATGGGATTTACCTGTATAAATAAAGGTTTAAATAAAATTTAAAAAAGCAATATAACAATCCCACATGTACTGACCGGTAGTCCGTCGCGCCCTCTCTCTCCCGGACGGCCCGGTCCTCCTTCCTCGCCTCTGGATCCGTTACATCCGTCAAGACCCGGAAACCCTGGTCCTCCAGCCGGACCGGGGTGGCCCTACAAACAGACAGACAGACAGACAGACAGACAGACAGACAGACAGACAGACAGGCAGGCAGACAGACAGAGAGAGAGAGAGAGAGAGAGAGAGAGAGACAGACACACACACACACACACACACACACAGACAGACAGAACACAGAGAGAGAGACACACAGAGCAAGTTAATTTATTTATGTAGCACCTTTGGTATTTTGGCATAAATCAATGATCTTGCTTCTTACCGGCACTCCTTCTAAACCTGGAAAACCTGGAACACCGACATTTCCCTGGAACAACAAACAGAGTTAAACTGAGGCTAAGGTTCTGACTTAAAGGTGCAGTCAGTGATTCTGGAGAACGCTTTTTGTCAAAATAATTTGTTTTGTCCAAATCTGTGAATATCTCCTCATGATCTGCTACCTGTCGCCTTTGTACTAGGGTCGGGGGTTCGTCCCCCTTCCCCCCCTTGCTCAAAGTGTCCCTGGGCAAGACACTGCCGGCTATGTAAACAAAGGTAGGGCCACAAAAGCGGTCAACTTTACAGAGCCTACGCTGTGTATTAACAGTGGATCTTTTTCAGTGCACACACACAGTACGGACATATTGCGGATTGTAAGAAAATATTCACTTATTTTGACAAAGGTGATTTCTGACAACAAGCTCCAGAATCACTGACTACATATTGTAGAATGAACCATAAGAACCCATGTGTATTTCCTCAATATGTCTCCCTTGAGCCCGGCTGCTGCGGATTTTATTTTAATTGAATTATTTAAACAAAAAAAAAACTTAATAAAATAGTAATTATAAAAAACTCAATAAAATACGATTCATATAAAAAAAGAAGAATGACCCATAGTGACCATGGCTGCGTTCCAAATCTCCTCCTCTTTCTTTTTTCTATTCTACATACTACATCCGATGATAAAAATAATCTAGTTAGGATGCAGTAGGCATACTATTGGGACATACTTTTATTCTCTTATTTCATCATAACATTGCGCCTTGATCTTGCCTCTTGCTTTTATATCCGTCGCATCTCCGTTTGTTTTCATATGGAGGCTTCGTTGATGTGACGTCACTTCACGTGCGACCTGGATTGTGGGTCAGAATCGCCCAAATAGGATGCAGTTTTCAACACTAACAATCTTGGCCGGATGAAGTAGGACATCCGGGTACTTCTAACCATCCTAAATCTGGCCACAAGAATCGGGACATCCTAAATCTTTTTTCTACCAAACTATATAGTAGAAAGTATGAGATTCGGAACGCAACCCCAGTGTATCTCCTCACCACATCCCCCTTGAGGCCAGCTGCTCCGTTGGGCCCCTCCGGCCCCCTGAGGCCCTTCTCCCCTGGAGGGCCCTGAGCACCAGGGAAACCCCGCGGCCCCTGGGGACCCTGAGCACCGAGGGGACCCGGGGAACCCTGGAAGAGGACATACAAGTACAATGCGATAGTTAGGTGTGAATGTGGATAGTTAGCCTGCTGCTATCGGTGTATGAATGTGTGTGTGAATGGTAACGTGGGAAAGTAAAACAGGTCTCCCTTGGAAAAGAGTCTTCGGTCTCAATGGGATTTACCTGGAGAAATAAAGGTTAAAAAAAAATGCTGTTAGAATGGGAACTGACGGATTGTGCGTTACTAAAAAAAAAAAAAAAAAAAAAAAAAATGTTTTGTATTCATCCGGGAGAACACTAAAAGGAAAGGGAACGATTGGAACCTAATATAACCCTGTGTGTGTGTGTGTGTGTGTGTGTGTGTGTGTGTGTGTGTGTGTGTGTGTGTGTGTGTGTGTGTGTGTGTGTGTGTGTGTGTGCGTGTGTGTGTGATGAGAAGGAAGATAACACACAAGCAATGCTTTTAGAAAGGTGCTGTGGACCAGGGAAACCCCGCAGCCCCTGGGGACCACCGGGGAAGAGACACAATCAAAAGTATTTTAAGCGAGGGTGATTTTAATTCGAAACATTATTTTTTTTTTTTTTTACGATACTGACAGACACACACGCACACACGCACACACACACACACACACACACACACACCTCACTCACAATACTGTTAGAACGGGGAAGGAAACTGTTTGATTGTGCGTTATTCATTTTTTTTTAATTTAAAGGGGCCCTGTGCATTTTAAGTAATTTATTCGCTAAAATCAATATCCTCATTCATAAATATGTCCTCATTGGTGTAAAATCACCTCTGACAATAATCTGAATTATCCTCCTGAGCGGAGAATTACAAATATTAAAGGGGCAGTGTGTAATATGACATCATCTAGAAAGTTCTACAAATTCTAGAAGCAAGCCGGCCGTAACCCCACCCCTTTTGAATAAAACAGAAGCTACAGTGGCCTTCAAGGACAAGAACAATTCTAAATTTTAAACAATGCACCTGATGACATTCCAAAAACATGGATGCCTCCATAAGACTTGCCTGCTCAATGTACAAAATGTAATACTAATATTTGTAATTCTCCGCTCAGGAGGATAATTCAGATTATTGGCAGAGGTGATTTTACACCAATGAGGACATATTTATGAATGAGGATATTGATTTTAGCTAATACATTACTTAAAATGTTACACAGTGTCCCTTTAATATTACATTTTGTACATTGAGCAGGTAGGTCTTATGGAGGAATACATGTTTTTGGAATGTCATCAGGTGCATTGTTTAGAATTTAGAATTGTTTTTGTCCTTGAAGGCCACTGTAGCTTCTGTTATAATTCAAAAGGGGTGGGGTTACCCAGGGAGCATTGCATTCTAGAACTTTCTTGATGATGTCATATTACACACTGCCCCTTTAAAAAATAAATAAATAAAGTTTTTATATTTATCCAGGAGAACCCTGAAAGAGTACTGTTGGAAGGTTGAAGGGAACCATTGGAGCCTAATACAACCCTTAAAAAAGTCACACAACGGGGGGACGCCCTTAGCTCAGTTGGTAGGGCGTTCCCCCCCCGGGCCGGGCCCAGCTGCAGACCCGGGTTCGATTCCCGCCCGCGGTCGTTCTCTGCATGTCACTTCCCTCTCTGCCCCATTTCACCTCTGTCTCTACACACTATCAATAAAGCATAAAAATGCCCCAAAAAATATCTTAAAAAAAAAGAGTCATACAACATAGTACAAGCTGGTGAGAGCAGGAAATAGGACCTAACGTGTAATGTTGTTAACACACCACAAGGAGGGCAGTGTGACACAGTGACAGCAATAACACAGACAGACGGACAGACAGACAGACAGGCAGGCAGACATACAATCAGACACACACACACACACACACACACACACACACACACACATTGTTTTTTCAAGCACTGTTCAGTTTTGAGATTTTTGTCTGTTTATCTTCCATAACATGTCTTCTTTCATACTAGTATAAATCAAAATGTCCAACATGTACATTCAGGTGTTTATTTGACTAAACCTTGTCTGTTTGCGTCTGTATATTTCTCCTATACAACCATCTTTAACGGACATTATCTCAACATTAGTTTTTTCCTCAATACTCTGAACGAAAAATCTCAACTTCTAAAG
>CM049398.1:1387500-1392500 GCA_026929865.2 Hyperoplus lanceolatus
AACATGAGATTGTTGGAGACTTTTCTGTTAGAGATATGAAAAGCATGTGTGGTGTTGATACCAAAGTACTGTGCTATCCCAATGATATGGTGTCGGACTTAGAAAAAAGAATCCTGGACCTTGCTGCTTCACACACAACTGTAAAGAACATCATTCTGCACATCGGGTCAAATGATGTTGTAAAGCAGGACTCTGAAATGTTGAAACAGGACTTTAAGAATCTCCTGAACACGGTCAGCTCACTGAATGCTGAGGTGTTTATCAGTGGTCCTCTACCACCAATCAGAAGAGGACCTGAGAAATTCACCAGACTGCTAGCACTGAACACGTGGCTTTCAGCTGTGTGCCCCGACCACTCAGTGCATTTTATTGACAATTTTAACCCTTTCTGGAACCGCAGGCAGTTTTTTAAGACAGATGGACTCTGCCTAAATAAGTCAGGATTAAAAGTATTCATATCAAATGTGTTCTACATCCTGCGACACTCATCTGTTCGTGCCAAGGACAAGATACTGGAGAAAGCCAAAACACAGCTTTGCAGCAGTGCCGAAGTACAACTGTCGGCCACAGATAACAGCTCAGACCATGAGAGATATCAGGGCAGAGAGGAGGGGGCTCCACCCATCCCCGCCTCCCTTGGACCCCAAAGGTCATTACCAAGCCGACCTCTCTCTCCTCCTTTCTCCCCTACACCCACCCTTTCTCCATCCTCTCTTGAGCCGGAGTTCATGGAAATCGTATGTACTCCTCAATCTTAGCCACAGTGCCTGGCTCGTCACGCCTCCACGCACACCCCTCTGATCCCACCGCGACGTCATCAGCAGCCGTCCCAGCCTGATGAGCCTGCTTGTTTACGGAATAAAAGCACTTGTTGATACGAACCGGGCCGCGGCTACACAGTTACCGCCTTCGACTCACAGGATAAGCCGGGGCCCTGTTTCTCAAGGTTTATCTCAAGAAACAGGAAACTCTTAAATCCTGCAAATGTATCAAATCTGATAAGCATTCTCTTCAGCCACAGTGTGCTGAAATAAATCGGGGTGACCATGTTTCGAACACACTAAATTTAGCTTTATTAAACACCAGATCCTTTGCAGGTAAAACATTTTTAATTAATGATCTTATTACTCGGCACAATCTTGATTTCATGTTTTTAACTGAAACTTGGTTAGACCAAGATAACAGCTCAGCTGTTCTTATAGAGTCCGCCCCCGCAAATGACACTTTTGTGAGTGAATCCAGAGTGTATAAAAAGGAGGGGGGGTTGCTATTCTGTTTAAAGAATCTCTACAATGCAAAAAGATGTCTTATGGAAATTTTGATTCATTTGAGTATGTGGCTCTTCAGTTAAATTCAGCCTCTCGAGCTATTTTCATTAGTATTTACAGGCCACCACAATACAATACAAGTCTGTAATATGTACTGAGTTTGACTGTGTATTAATCGTCAGAGATTTCAATATTCATACTGACAAACCAGAGGACAGATGTGCGAAAGAACTGTGCTGTGTCCTTGACAACTTTGGACTAAATCAGCATGTTGACAAACCAACTCATAACAAAGGGCACACGCTGGACCTTATCATTTCCAGAGGAATGAACATTTCAGACATAACAGTGGCAGATATGGGTCCCCTCTCTGACCATTCCTGTTTATTTTAAGTAAAATGTCTGTGCACACAACTGATCAATCAAAAGTAATCAAAAAGCGGTATATTGCAGAAAATACCAGTGAAACATTCATTCAAGCATTTTCTTCGATACCACCCCTCCCCTGTAACTCAGTTAAGGAGCTCTTAGACAACTTTAACGGCAAACTTACAAGTGTTATAGATGCTATTGCGCCCACTAAGATGAAGGTTGTCTCTGGTAAGAAAAGATCTCCTTGGAGAAATGCCCCGCAGGTCAGAATAGAAAGAAGAGAGTGCCGTAAAGCAAAACGCAGGTGGCGAAAAACAAATCTCCAGGTTCATTATGACAACTTCAAAGAGAAACTTTGCACATTTAACTCAGAACTGAGAAATGCAAGGCAGTCTTTCTTTTCTGACATCATCAACAAAAACAACAACAATGCACGTGCCCTGTTTGCTACTGTCGACAGATTAACAAACCCTCCTGTGTCAGTAGCGTCTGAACATCTCTCCACGAGAGCCTGCAATGAATTTTCCTCCTTTTTCACAGACAAAATTCACAAATTAGACAAGCTGTCACTGCAGTGTGTGTGTGTGTGTGTGTGTGTGTCCGTCCGTCTATCTATCCATGTATCTATCTGTCTGTCTGTCTGTCTGTCTATCTATCTATCTATCTATCTATCTATCTATCTATCTATCTATCTATCTATCTATCTATCTATCTATCTATCTATCTATCTATCTATCTATCTATCTATCTATCTATCTATCTGTCCGTCCGTCCGTCTATCCATGTGTGTCTTTTATTTTGTTAACGTTTTTCTTTTCTTACCAGTGCCAGTTGTAGCTGCATTGGGCGGAACAGGAAGTGAGCATCATCGTGTTAGTCCCGCCTTCCTGCCGCCTGTTATCCAATCAGGAGGCTCCGTCGATGGTGGTCGTCCTGGGAGACACAACACGGACAGTTACAGACACAACACAAACAAACTAAATCAAAATCCACACACACACACACACACACACACACACACAACATTCATACACAAACAGAGGCACACACACACACTCCCGAATGCAGAAAAGCCACACACACACACTCACACTCATGAATGCAGAGAAGCACACACACACACACACACTCACTCACCAAACACACACACACACACACACACACACACACACACACAACATTCATACACAAACAGGCCACACACACCCCGAATGCAGAAAAGCACACACACACACACTCACACTCATGAGCAGACACACACACACACACACACACACACACACACACACACACACACACACACACACACACAACATTCATACACAAACAGGCACACACACACTCCCGAATGCAGAAAAGCACACACACACACACTCACACTCACACACACACACACACACACACACACACACACACACACACACACACACACACACACACACACACACACACACACACACACAATACAGACAGTTACAAACAACCTAAACAATAATCTTTTGCATTCCCTGGAGTCTGGATCGAGGATCAGATAACACAATCTTTCTGTCACAGTAACATCCAGCGGGAGCATGTAGGTCAGATTGGCTTGATTCAGACAGTAGCACAGATTACACACACAGATTCCAATATACAGCTCTGGAAAAAATGAAGAGACCACTCCAAATGTTCAGTGTCTCTCGTATGACTATTTATAGACATATGTTTGAGTAGAATGAACATTTTGGTTTTGTATTATAAACTACTATAGACAACATTTCTACCAAATTCCCAATAAAAATATTCTCTTATTTTTTGTCCGGAGCTGGATCAAGTCTCCAACAGTCTCTAGAAGAAATGAAAAATACACAGCCTAGGCTCTGTAAACTGGTGGGAAAAGTATCCTGTCGATCCATACACAAAATCTTCCCGGATTGATTGTCAACATTAGTATGATGAGTAGTACGTTAGTAGGGGTTTGCGAACACAGCTATAGAAGTTCTAAATTCCAGTGTTAATACAAAGCCTAGGCTCTGTAAACTGGCATGTTGCTATAGCTAAGATGGGCCCTTTGTTTCCATTTTATTTTATACTCCATACTGTCTACTTAACCATCCATTGTGTATGCGAGGTTCGTCAGACCGTTTACACTGAAGTATACAGAAGCAATAAAGAATTTAAAAAAAAACCCATGTCGTTTGAAAAGACGCAATGCATTGTGGGGCGGTTGAGTACAAAAAGTATCCTATCGATCCAAACACAAAATCCTCCCGAAAGTTAGTACTCACCCGGGCATTTCTCGCCTACACAAACTCGCAAGCACAACCACAACATACTCAAATTGATTTAAAAATGAGTATGAGTAGAATGTTAGTAGGGCTTTGCGAACACAGCCTAGAAGTTCAAAATTCCAGTGTTAATACACAGCCTAGGCTCTGTAAACGGCCATGTAGCTAGCTATGGTGGGCCCCTTTGTTTACATTCTAGGACAGATTGGTTTGATTCACAGATTAAACACACAGATTCCAACATATCTTGTCTCCAACAGTCTCAAAGTTTGTTTCAGTCGTTTACACTGCACTCAGATCTGACACAGGTTGCGTTCCGAATCGCATACTTTCTACTATTATAGTATGTAGAAAAAAGATTTAGGATGTCCTGATTCTTGTGGCCAGATTTAGGATGGTTAGAAGTACCCGGATGTCCTACTTCATGCGGCCAAGATTGTTAGTGTTGAAAACTGCATCCTATTTGGGCGATTCTGACCCACAATCCAGTGCGCACGTGAAGTGACGTCACATCGACGAAGCCTCCATATGAAAACAAACGGGGATGCGACGGATATA
The DNA here is from genome assembly GCA_026929865.2 of Hyperoplus lanceolatus. Classification (NCBI taxonomy): domain Eukaryota; kingdom Metazoa; phylum Chordata; class Actinopteri; order Uranoscopiformes; family Ammodytidae; genus Hyperoplus; species Hyperoplus lanceolatus. Next base: position 1,391,966 of record CM049398.1, read on the forward strand.
AAAGCAAGAGGCAAGATCAAGGCGCAACGTTATGATGAAATAAGAGAGTAAAGTACGTCCCAATAGTATGCCTACTGCATCCTAACTAGATTATTTTTATCGTTGGATGTAGTATGTAGAATAGAAAAAAGAAAGAGCATGAGATTCGGAACGCAACCCTAGTATCAGTATATTCTATATTCCATTTCTACTAAGTCTGTTCCGAAAAATTTCAATACATTTTACACACTGTGTCTTTAAATAGTAGAAGCTAAAAAACTCAAAAAAGAAGCTTCTGAAATGTACTGATTAAAGGTGGAGTCAGTGATTCTGGAGAACGCTTATTGTCAAAATCAGTGAATATCTCCTCATGATCCACTACCTGTCTGTACTGAGTGAATATCTCCTCATGATCCACTACCTGTCTGTACTGAGTGAATATCTCCTCATGATCCACTACCTGTCTGTACTGTGTGTCGGTCTCCTCATGATCCACTACCTGTCTGTACTGTGTGAATATCTCCTCATGATCCACTACCTGTCTGTACTGAGTGAA
>CM049398.1:1405000-1415000 GCA_026929865.2 Hyperoplus lanceolatus
TTCTTGCACTTTGCTCTTTAGTGCCCAGGTCTGCGTACATGTTGTGATGTCTGCGTCCGTCACTGTTTTGTACTGTTATGTGTTGTCGCCTCTCCTCGCTGTGAACCAATTTGCTCTCTTCAGACACTAATAAAAATCTTGAATCTTGAATTATAAATATAAACACAACGTAATGAAACCGAGGAAATGAACGAGCTGAATGCCTCGGATAAAGAATAAAAAATATGTTTTATCATGAATTCCTACGATGGGGTCTTTGGTCTGTGTGAAGTGAGCCAGATGTTAAACATGAGACCACCCACCCAGGTGTGTGTGTCACAGTGTGTGTGTGTGTGTGTGTGTGTGTGTGTGTGTGTGTGTGTGTGTGTGTGTGTGTGTGTGTGTGTGTGTGTGTGTGTGTGTGTGTGTGTGTGTTTTTGTCTGATCTCAGGTGTGTTCTTACGGAGAATAAAGGCCGGTTCCAATCTGCTGAACATGAAACGTGTGTGTGTGAATGAGTTAACTGACCCTCCTCCACAGCTTTTTGTGTGTGTGTGTGTGTGTGTGTGTGTGTGTGTGTGTGTCTGTGTTTTTACAGTGTGTGTGTTACAGTGTTTGTGTGTGTGTGTGTTACAGTGAGTGTGTGTGAGAGTGTGTTTGTGTGTGCGTGTGTTACAGTATGTTTATGTGTGTGTATGTGTGTGTGTGTGTGTCTGCCTCTGTGCGTGTGTGTGTTACAGTGAGTGAGTGTGTGTGTATAACTTATGTTGTGGGGACATTTGTCTTTGCGGAGGTACCTTCCTTTTGGGGACAAAATGGAAGTCAACATAACGACATGTTAGGTGAGGGTACCTTACTTACTTGTATTATACTGGAGTTTAGTTTCCCCACATCTGCATTACTGTGCTGAGGTGTGGGGAAACACTTACAAAGGTAAATTGCACCCATTGGAGATCCTTCAAAAAAGGGCAATGAGAATAATATATCAAGCAACTTACAGGGCACACACTAATAACTTCTTTATTGAAGGTAGAATTCTCAAATTACGGGACGTAGTAAGTTACCACACCGTACAAATGATGTACAAGGCTTCAAAAAAAAGCCTTCCTGTCAGTTTACAAGCAATGTTTGAAGAAAGAGGAGTCTCACATGATTTAAGAAGAAAAAGAAGATTTACAGAGAAAAACATACGGACCACACTTAAATCATTTTCGATTTCTGTAAAGGGTATTAAATTATGGAATGAACTTGAGGAAGATATCACAGGGAGTTGCAGTTTACGAAATTTCAAAAAAATGTATGTCTCTAAAATTATGGAAAATTATAGACTGAAAGCAGAGCACTAATAAGCGGAGTAAATGGCTACAGTGGAAGGAGAGGATAACAATGACTAATTAAAATTCATCGGGAAAATGGATAGCTTGTCAGTTGTGCAAAGTCAATGATTAAGGAGAATGAAAGTTGACTGGGTATTGGACTGCAGCTTAACAGATCAAAAAAAAAATGTGTGTGTTTTCTTCCTTTTTATTTGTATTTTTATTTATTTTTTTGATTTTATTTTGTTTTTGTTTTTTTTGTTTTTTTTGTTTTATTTTTTGTGATCAGTAAATGTGTATCTGATTCTGAATCTGATGAAATTGGGGGCGGGACTCGATAAGCCTTAGGCTTCTTCCGTCACCTTTCGGACAACACTAATTAAGATGTGTGTTGTGAAAGAGATAATTGTGTATTGTGTGGAATTGTCCGAAAGAATAATAATAAATAAATAATAAATAAAAATAAATAAAGGGTAGACTTAAGTTAAGGTTAAGAGTAAAGCAAGTCTCCGGGAAATGAATGTAAGTCTATGTAAGTGTGGCTCGGAAGTGATGAACATTAGTTTGTGTGTGAGTGAGTTAACTGACCCAGTGTGTGTGTGTGTGTGTGTGTGTGTGTGTGTGTGTGTGTGTGTGTGTCTGTGTCTGTGTGTATGTCTGTGTGTGTGTACGTCTGTCTGTCTGTCTGTCTGTCTGTCTGTCTGTCTGTCTGTCTGTCTGTTTGTCTGTCTGTCCGTCTGTGACTATAAGATTTACCTGTCTCTCTCTCTCTCTCTTACCTTCCACAGGGTGAAGTTGGTTACCTGGGATACGATGGACTGCCAGGAGTTGTTGGTTACCCTGGAAACGAGGGCCACTCCGGGCCAGCTGGAGAAAATGTAACAACCTCTGAACTTCATATAATTATTAATTATTTATGATTTATTTCAGAATTATCAAATCAAATAAAATCAGTTTTATTTGTATAGCCCAATATCACAAATAGACATTTGCCTCAGTGGGCTTTACATTCCATACAGTATGACACCCTCTGCCCCTGCCCTTATCTATCTATCTATCTATCTATCTATCTATCTATCTATCTATCTATCTATCTATCTATCTATCTATCTATCTATCTATCTATCTATCTATCTATCTATCCCTCCCTCTGCCCTTAGACCCTTAGCTCGGCTGAGAAAAAAACTCCCAGTAAAAAAACCCTTCACTCATTGAAAAGCCCCTACTCAAAATAAATCAAAGTGGAAGTGGAAGAGGAGATATATACTTTTTGTGCATTTGGCGACCCCTTATGGAGAAATGTCTCGAAACGTCTTTGAGAATGCTACTTAGGATAGAACAAACATATGTCTAAAGTTTGGACTTAATACAATGTACAGTTTTTGGATTTATGGACACAGTTTTACATCAGGAATAATAAAAAGAATAATAAGAATTACAATTCTTACTAAAACAATAGGGTTCCCTGACCCAGCAGGAAAAGGAAAGCAGCCCTAACAAACTCCTCTGGCCATCTGCAAGAAGATTCTTAAGAGTGACAAATATTATTCTTGTGATTTTATTTTTCGTCTTCAGGGTGACTTTGGAGGAGCAGGAGTTCCCGGATTGAAAGGATCTCGGGTACGAATGATTCTGCTTTTCAAACACACACAAACACAGACACAGACACACACACACACACACAAACACAACACACACCACACACACACACACACACACACACACACACACACACACACACACACACACACACACACACACACACACACACACACACACACACACACACACACACAGACACACACATACATGATGATTTTCAAAAAGCGACATCATGACTTTCCTCTTATTAAACTGCTGCTGTAACCTTGCTATGTTCTAGGGCTTTCACTTTATCAAAAAATTTACTTCAAACCATTTTAACATTTAATCAAAGTCGACAAACAGTCCTACCTTTGTTAAAATATGAGCTTTTCAACATTCGAACGAATATTTGAATTTAATTTGACAGCCCTACTATCAACTACATGGAGTTTAACCTCAGTCTCTGTGTGTGTGTGTGTGTGTGTGTGTCTGTCTGTCTGTCTGTCTGTCTGTCTGTCTGTCTCTTTAGGGTCTTCCAGGAAAGCCAGGATTCCCCGGGCCACCAGGACTTCCGGTAAGAAACATTTATAAAACATTCAGAGAAACTGAGAAAATGTGCACAAACAATTCAGCCCATTTAAAGCTCTGTCACCAAAAAAATGATAATCAGTATTTTAATGAGTTTTTATGCACCACTGTTACATTGTAATCAACACTGTAATCACCATTACAATTGACATCTTACCATATATCCCTTAGTGATTTTACATTTTTCAAAAAGAAAATAAAGAGTAAGCCAAAAGAGGTAATAGAAATACGAAAAATGATTATTTATTACTTTGTGTGTGTGTGTGTGTGTGTGCGTGTGCGTGTGCGTGTGCGTGGTGTGTTTGTATGTGTTTTGTCTCAGGGAATCCCTGGACTTGAAGGACCAATCGGACGACCAGGAGTCCACGGATGCAACGGGACAAAGGTACAGATGAAAGAAAGAGAAAAACTTTGAACTCACTGTCTGGTCAGACGTTCAGCTCCAGACTGGTCTATTGATGTTTCTGGATGTGTATGCTAACACAGAAGCAGAGCCAGTGTTGCTAAGCAAGATTAGTTTTTTAGTTTAGTTAAGGAAGTCACATTTTATGTTCCTTATTGCCTTGTTTTCATTAAAAGAAACATTTGACAGATAATTATTTAAATATTGTATTTCGGCGGCTGTGGTGAAGTGTGTAGGGCGGTCGTCCACTGGGTTACAGGGTCGGTGGTTCGATCCCCCGTCTCCCCGCCACATGTCCAAGTGTCCCTGGGCAAAGAGACACTGAACCCTAAATGTCTCCTGATAGTTAGCTTGCACCCTGCACAATTTTTTAGTGCTATTTTAATTTTGTCCCTGTGTGTTTGTCTGTAACTGTTTGTCTGTAACTGTTTGTCTGTAACTGTGGTCCATTGTGCTGCTGCCTGTCTGGACCAGGTCACCTTTGAAAAAGACATTTTTAATCTCAATAGGTTTTTCCCTGGTTAAATAAAGGTTAAATAAAAATAAAAATAAAATTGCACCCTGCGTGGTAGCTGCTGCGATCGGTGTATGAATGTGTGTGTGAATGTGTGTGTGAATGTGTGTGTGAATGTGTGTGTGAATGTGTGTGTGAATGCGTGTGTGAATGCGTGTGTGAATGTGTGTGTGAATGTGTGTGTGAATGTGTGTGTGAATGTGTGTGTGAATGGTAACGTGGGAATGGGAACAGGTCTCCCTTGAAAAAGAGTCTCCGGTCTCAATGGGATTTACCTGTAGAAATAAATGGTTAAAATATATGTATATAAATAGTTTTAAGATTTAATCAGTAATCAGTTGGCAAAGTTTGGTTAATCCTCTTTAAGCGCTGTCTTATGAAATTATTGGTTTGTTCCAGGGGGATGTTGGTTTCCCAGGATATCCGGGGGTCCCGGGATCCGATGGCCTTCAAGTAAGTTATTTGTGTGTGTGTGTTGTTCATGATTAATGGATTGCTATTATTTTTATTATTTTATGTCTGTGTAGTAATTATTGTTTTTTTATTTTGTATTATAATCATTTTTTATATAATTTTTCCATCTTTTGTATATTTGTTTATTCAACTTTTTTTTTTAAATAAAAAATTGAAACAGAGATCAGATACAGCGAAGACTTCCTGTTTTCCTTTCTGTAAATGTGTTTTTGTATTTCAGGGTCGACCGGGAGTCCAGGGTCCAAAGGTAAAACAATTAAAAAAAACATGAATGTACAATTTTTTTCCTAGAGTTTTCCTAGCTCCTAATCAGTTTCTTCAAAGGCTGTGTTTTGTCCTCCAGTAGTCTAACAATCTGTGTGTGTTTCCAGGGAGACTCGTTCATCTTTCCCGACTCTCAGGACATCAAAGGGACGACTGGACCTCAGGGACCGGACGGAGACGAGGTCAGTCACTGAAACATTTACACCATCACTAAACTAAACGCTCCTGTGTGCGTGTTGGAACCTTGCCCCAACCACAGCATCCAATGGGAAAGTGACAACAATTGCAGTTCACCAAGTGGCCACTAGGAGGTGGTACCAAAACAGAGCAATTTTTTTTTGACTCCCTTGTTAGATAAGCCGGTTTTACAGCATTAATAAACCTATTTAAGGGCTGGTACAGAAACAACACTCTAGTCTGTATGTTTAGGTCAATATGAAACATTTACAACATCACTAAACTAAGCGCTCCTGTGTGCGTGTTGGGACGCGGTTTATTATTTAAAAAAAAAAATTTCTTCTCTTTATCAGGTGTTGTGTATTTGATGTATTTGCATTGTAGTTTGTGTATGTATTTATATCACATTTGTCTGACTCGACATCATCGCAAATGAGGATCACCCCTCAACTGATCTCTTGATTATAAATAAAGGTTAAATGAAAATAAAAAAATAAATAAATAAATAAATATGTTGCGCTCTAGATTGTGTTTCCCTTTTTATCATTTGATACTAACAATAAGGTGCTGTAATTGTTTCCTACCACAATTGTAACACGTAAGGTCATATAAAAAAAAGAGATGCACACTAAAAGGTAACCAGCAATAGCCCGTTAAGGTCATGTATGTGTTTGATTGTAATATGACGTCTTGTGTTTGTGTTTCAGGGTCTGAGTGGCGTCCCAGGAGAACCGGGCCTGTTAGGGCTGCAAGGAGCCGCTGGAATCCCTGTAAGCATCAGAATACAAAACTGTCAAACTTTATTTAAATGTAAATGTGTAACAGTGATCAGTTAATCAAAGGCTGATCGATCAACTGATATCAGCGGTTTTTTGTTTTTTTTAAATTCAGGGACGTCCGGGGTTTCCAGGGTTACCAGGAGAGAAGGTTTGTGGAGAACTGTTATTTACTTATTCTAATAACTAATAAAAAATAACCCTAACCCAACTTAAAGGCTGAAATCTATCTATCTATCTATCTATCTATCTATCTATCTATCTATCTATCTATCTATCTATCTATCTATCTATCTATCTATCTATCTATCTATCTATCTATCTATCTATTCATCCATCCATCCATCCTGATAATTCTGTGTTTTGGTTTCAGGGTCAAGAGGGTCCCAGTCCGGTCATTCCAGGTCCCAGAGGACAGAGGGTGAGAGTTCAAAACTCATTTTGCAAAAACACAGAAACATGTTAAAGTGTCTACTGTAAGCTTTGACTAATAAAGTAAATTAACTTAAAGTGTGAACATCCCAAGACTGAACCCCCCCCCCCCTCTTTTTATTTATTGTTATTCTTTATTTTAACTGTTTATTTGTGTTCCTAACTTTATTTAGACACTGCTTGTTTTTTGTTTTTTTGAATTTCCCATTTCCATTCCATTTTTGTACTTTTTTGTATTTTTGTATTTTTGTATTGTGTTTTTTATGGTGTATTTTGATTTCATTTGAACTCAGAGACAGTTGTTCCTTGTGTTTGTTCTTGTTGTCCCTAAACATGCAAAATCCAATAAATAATAAATAAATTAAACAAAAAAAAAAGGTGTGAATATCATGTGTTTGGTTTCCAGGGAGACAGCGGTCCACCAGGGCTGCCTGGACAGAAAGGAATCAAACTGTATGCTGAAGGACCCAAAGAACTGAAGGTATGTCTGTTCTGTCCATCAACACCTGTCTGTCTGCCTATCTGTCTGTCTGTCTGTCTGTCTGTCTGTCTGTCTGTCTGTCTGTCTGTCTGTCTGTCTGTCTGTCTGTCTGTCTGTCTGTCTGTCTGTCTGTCTGTCTGTCTGTCTGTCTGTCTGTCAGTCTATCTATCTATCTATCTATCTATCTATCTATCTATCTATCTATCTATCTATCTATCTATCTATCCATCTATCTATCCAACAGTGTATAGTGTAAAACTATAGAAGTAAGTGTTTAAGATGAAAAAGTCTATTATTTTAAAAGTGCCAGCAGGAAAAAGTTATGACAAAAATGTTTTGGTCCGACTTCTGCTTTTTACTGATATCTATATATATAATGTATAGACACCAGTAAATATATAATATCATATATAACTTTCATATATTTTGTTGTTTATATTTCAGGGAGAACCAGGTGACAATGGAGCGAAAGGTTGTCGTGGACTTAATGTAAGTCACAGTCTATTTAACATTATTGTAAAATTTTCTAATCCAAAACAGAAAAATATTAAAGCATGTTAATTGTTGTTTGTATTTGACAGTGTTAATAAGACTGAATTGAAACGACCTGCTAACCTTTGAAGGGATTTGTTTTGAATACATTTCAAAAATGATATAAGTTCAAATTGGGCGGTTATGACACTATTTGTTCTCGAAAGTTGTACATTAAAATAATTTAAAATTCCAACAAAAAAAAAATATATATATATATATATATACAGCCCCAGAATAAATAAAGAGACCAGTCTGGATTTTTCTTAAATCTTTATCTCTACATTACTTATTGAAAATGCTCTAAATCACAATATTTTATTATGAATTTGGTAGAAATGTTGTCAGTAGTTTATATTATAAAATCAAAATGTTAACTTTACTCAAACATATGCTTCTAAAGGTTAAAACAATAGACACTGAATATTTGGAGTGGTCTCTTAATTTTTTCCGGAGCTACATATATGTTTTTTTAATTTCTCTTGATTGTGACTGAGGGCGTTTGTTTTCTCCCCCAGGGCGTGACGGGGCAGCGCGGTTACAAAGGAAATAAGGGAGGACCGGGCGATCCTGGCTCACTAGTAAGAGACTTCTCATTTACTATCACAACACTTTCGCACTTTTGCACAATTTTCTAGGCACTTTTATATTCATATACCATTTTTTTAATTACTGTTTTTATAGCATCACCTCATTAAAGGTGCAGTGTGTAAAATGACATCATCAAGAAAGTTCTACAAAGTTCTAGAATGCAACGCTCCCTGGGTAACCCCAACCCTTTCGAATAATAACAGAAGCTACAGTGGCCTTCAAGGACAAGAACAATTCTAAATTTTAAACAATGCACCTGATGACATTCCAACTATGACACTTTCAAGATGGCGGCACTAGGCCTTGGTCCAAAATATGCAGATATATGGACATATATGAGACCCTTTCTAAGGGAAAAAAATATAATTCAAAAAAATGTTTTCAGCTATTATGCACTAAATTAAATGTACTTATGGATATTATAATTACTTTCTACAAAATCTGCAAACCCAAAATTCTACACACTGCAGGTTTAAGGGATGTCTGTTTTTAAATTACTAGTATTTATTAGTTATTCAGGTTCCAGTCATTTGCACAATGAGTGACAGAGTGATTAACCCCCATTTTAATTTCACTGTATGCAAAATGCTTTTTTTGCAAACACATGGCCAATAAAAAAAACTTTAACTTTAACAACAATACATAATCAAAATACCTTTAAACTCTTAAAGAGCACCTGTTATGCTTTTTCATCTTTTCTGACCTATAAATGTTGTTATTATGTTTTATAGTCATGTTAAACGATACTAAAGTGTCAAATAAAGAGTCATTAATAAAGAATTAAGACCAGAAAAGTAGTGGGAGATCTCTAATGTTGTAGTTAATTGTTATGGTCATTTTGTTGAAACGTATAAACCTGAACAGGTGTGATTCCAGTGTAAATTCTTTGTCCCTTGTTTGCATTTCAGGGTAAACCGGGTAAGGATGGAGGCCCCGGAGAGCTTGGAGAACAGGTAACATGCTAAGCTAACTGTGGATGCTAAAAAAGAAAAAAGAAAAAAAATAACCAACCTGCTACTGTTAGCTCAGTTCTATTCCTGTTTGGTAAACACATTTCATTCACTTTTCTAATGTTTATTCTTTACTTGATGTATTTTAATCTTGATGTATTTCATGCCCCTGTAAAGCACTTTGAATGGCCTTGTGTCTGAATTGTGCTATAGAAATAAACTTGTCTCTTATATATTCCTTATGTGTCAACAGCCTGTAATGACTGAGTAACTCATGTATTTGAATCACTGGTTCTGTGTTTCTTCAGGGAGACCCAGGAGGACGTGGATACCTCGGTCCTCCGGGCATTGAAGGATCCATAGTGAGTAATTCATCTATAGAGACACACAGGCTACTAAACATTTATTTCTCTCCCCATTAACTATCTTACCTCTGCAATACTATCTCTGTTTATATGTGGATGTCTGGGTTTATGTCTTTTTTTAGTTAATTTTAATGTTTTTGTTATTTTACCTTCATTGTTTAACTACTGAATGCACTATGTACAGCACTTTGGACAGTGCAAACTGTTATACATGTGCTTTTATAAATACATTTTACTTACTTACAAAAAATAATTGTGTGCAATTAAATCAACAAGTGACTGATAAGATGATTAAAGTGTCTACTTAAATGGTTAGTTCACATTGTGTGTTTGTCAAGCTTGTTGTCATAAACCGTTTGAATGGCTTGTTTTGGTCGGTGAACGAAAGACAAATTTCGACCACGGTGCACAATAGAGTTCTATTCTGTTTTAATATGTAAATACAGGAATATAAGTCAACTCAAAACTCACCTCTTCTTAGGGGGCGCCCTTAGCTCAGTTGGTAGGGCGTACCCCCCCCCGGGCCGGGCCCAGCAGCAGACCCGGGGTCGATTCCCGCCCGCGGTCGTTCTCTG
>CM049398.1:1420000-1432500 GCA_026929865.2 Hyperoplus lanceolatus
TGAGTATGAGATTTTAATTTTCATTTCATTTAACTGTCATTTATACACTAGAGATCAATTGAGGTGTGTGTGTGTGTGTGTGTGTGTGTGTGTGTGTGTGTGTGTGTGTGTGTGTGTGTGTGTGTGTGTGTGTGTGTGTGTGTGGGGACCCCCTCTGGAGAACTGCATGTGTGTGACTTGACAAAGAAAGACTTAACTTAAATTAACCTGTACTTCGGGATAGATTTTTTATTTTTTATTTTTTTTGTGTTTTTTCTGTTTTTCTTTTTCTTTTTTTCTTTTTGTGTATATACTGTATATGATGATGTGTGTGGTTTTCTGATGGTGCCTTCAGGGACCTCTTGGGCTAAAGGGAGACAGAGGATTCTTTGGACAGACTGGACCCAGAGGTCTGCTGGGTCAGATGGGGCCTTCAGGACCGCCGGGAATTGGAGCGCCGGGATTCCAGGGGCAGAAGGGAAACGTGGGAGTGTTAGGGCAGCCAGGGGATCCAGGAAAACCAGGTAGGAAAGTCGGGACTGCTGTGGAGTTTTATAAAAAGGTCCTTGAAGGCCACCGTAGCTTCTGTAAATTCTCCAAAAGAGAGGGTTTAAGAGCCAGATTGCATGAAAGCATAAGAAATTGTTTATTTATGGTTCATAATAATTTCCAGTTCATATTATTTACATTCGATATAAGTGGATTTTCAGCTAAAAGTAATTTTGTAATATTGAATAATGTTTAGGCCAAAAGCTTTTCTTTAGGTGAAGATGCTGACACGCGCAGTTTCATTTTGGTAGACAGCTGCCCATAGGCACAGGAGCATTTTACTTCTTTACCGGGTATCGTGTGACTTTGTATGTTTTTGACCTTTTTTAAGTAAATCTTTGAAACCAGATACAATATCCCATGTCATTCACATCAGACTTAGTTACTGACTACTGCTCGATTGTGGTATTGAAATTTGAAATCGACAGATGGAATGCCACTACAGAGGGGTTAGCAAGGGAGCGTTGACATCTACAACCTGTTTTATAATCTTTAATGGATTGGATTTATATAGCGCTTTTCAAGGCACTCAAAGACGCTTTACAGGGTTCCAGGTTCCATTCATTCACACACAGTCATACTGGTGGTGGTAAACTACCATAGTACCCACAGCTGCCCTTCGTGTTGGTTCCTTCAGGAGAGAAAGGTTCTCCGGGTGAGACCATAACGACTCCAGGAGATCATGGAGAGAAAGGAGACAGAGGTTTATCAGGAAGTCCCGGACCAGAAGGTGTGTGTGTGTTTTTGTATGTGTGTGCAGAAAATAACTCACAGTTCCACAAAGTTACTAAAAAAAACAACGCTTTCAGTCCAATAGTATGAACCTGAATGTGTTCTGTGTGTCTGTCTGTCTGTCTGTCTGTCTGTCTGTCTGTCTGTCTGTCTGTCTGTCTGTCTGTCTGTCTGTCTGTCTGTCTGTCTGTCTCAGGTGTGACAGGTCTTCCAGGAGCTCCGGGATTCTTCGGTCCAAAGGGAGAGAGAGGAGACGGAGGGTTCTTTGTCCAGGGACCGCCAGGGTTCCCCGGCGTGAAAGGTCTATCTATCTATCTATCTATCTATCTATCTATCTATCTATCTATCTATCTATCTATCTATCTATCTATCTATCTATCTATCTATCTATCTATCTATCTATCTAAGGTCAGAATCACAACAAGCAGTATCTACGAGGAACTTTTAAATATTTCTGAAACAGTCTAATTTTTCCTCTTATGATCATAAATGACATGTAACAACAAACCAGACCATAAGTGCAAAGAATGCTATTTTTATATAGTTTTTCTTAATGCCTTTGTCATGGGTAATCGCTCACCCAGGAACAACAGCTGGTGTGGTAAAAACACTACCGCTTTTGTCCAAAGGGGGGCGCTAGAATTAAAACACACTGAAAGTTCCTTGTAGGCACTTTAAATACAGTTAAGATGAGACATAACAGTAATGAATTGTTTTTGTCTTTCTCAGGGTTCAAAGGGGTTCAGGGAGCGCTAGGTTTACCCAGCTTTGGGATCAAAGGACGGGCCGGGCCATCTGGATCACCAGGGATGCCAGGCAATAAGGTAATGTCGATCTGTCTGTCTGTCTGTCTGTCTGTCTGTCTGTCTGTCTGTCTGTCTTTCTATCTTTCTATCTATCTATCTATCTATCTATCTATCTATCTATCTATCAATCTGTCTATCTATCTATCTATCTATCTATCTATCTATCTATCTATCTATCTATCTATCTATCTATCTATCTATCTATCTATCTATCTATCTATCTATCTATCTATCTGTCTGACTGGTTCCATGTTCTTAGGGGGATGTTGGATTAGGGTTCCCCGGTCAGCAGGGTCGCTCCGGTTCTGAAGGTGAAGACGGGAACGTTGGTCTCCAGGGAAACGCCGGAACACAAGGAGCGGACGGAGTGACAGGACCGCCGGGGCAGAACGGACTACAGGGGCCCAAAGGTGACCTCATCAAAGTTCCAAATCTCCTCCTCTTTCTTTTTTCTATTCTACATATGCACACTACATCTTATCATAAAAATAATCTAGTTAGGTCACTTCCCGTGCGCACTGGATTGTGGGCCAGAATCGCCCAAATAGCATGCTGAATTAAACACTAAAAATCTCAGCTGGATCTAGCAGACATCCGGGTATTTCTAACCATACTAAATCTGATAAGATAAATCACCCCAGTCCCACTTCCACAGTTTACATATTGTGTCTGCATGTTATTTTTGTTGTGTTTGTTGTCCATGTGTCGGCCATATTGTCTGTACTGTGAAGTACTTATTCACCTCCTACCAGGCCATTGCTTCAATAAGACATTGTTTCTTAGCAATTTTTGCCTGTTTAAATAAAGGTTGATGATGAAGTGAAAAAGAATTTCCCCTTGGGGACAATAAAGTCTTAAGTCTAAAGTGTTGTTCCCCTCAGGGCGTAGTGGTCTAAATGGCGTGCCCGGCCCGGTCGGGTCTGTTGGACGGTGTTTACCTGGAGCCACCGGACCTGAAGGGCCGAGAGGGCTGATAGGGGTCATCGGCTTCACAGGTAACTACTCTTTACGTTTTCCCCAACTTTTTATTTATTTTAACCTTTATTTCTACAGGTAAATCCCATTGAGACCGGAGACTCTTCTTCAAGGGAGACCTGTTCCCATTCCCACGTTACCATTCACACACACATTCATACACCGATAGCAGCAGGCTAACTATCTACATTCACACGAGGCAAGGTGGGTGAAGTGTCTTGCCCAAGGAAAAAACAACCATGGCAAAAGTGGCATGGCGGGAATCGAATCACCAAGGGGGTGGATTGGAATTGGGCCTGAGACTCCAAATTCGCCACATCAGTGTTTACAGCATTGTTGGCGCCCCCTAGTGGCCGAGCTCGGAATGCTATGAAAGTACCTAATGTGTGATGATTGGACAGGAGTGTCTTGGTTTGTTTGAGCAACGGTCCAAAACCCAAAGAGCTTAAATTCTCAACATCCTTCTTTAGGAGTGCGCGGTCTAAAGGGTGAGCAGGGTGATCCCGGGTTGGAGGGGGTGGGGGCACCAGGACCTCAGGGCCCGTTTGGAGCGCCAGGGTTTGACGGACAGCCGGGGAACACGGGAAGAGTCGGACTGACGGGAGACAGAGGAGCCAATGGGGAGCCAGGAGCACCAGGTAAGGAGGATTATTTTTTAGATTTTTTATGTAATAATTTTTTTTAAACTTTTTTGGTCACTTTCTTTGGCGTTTGTTTTTGTTTGTTTTTCCCGCTTTTCTTTAAGGTATTTTATTTTTTGAATTTCGTTAATAGATGAAAATGTTAAAGATAAAATAGTGATGAGGGTTTCATGGGCTGAAGGGAGAAAGAGGGACCAATGGAGAGCAAGGAACACTGTCTAAGGAGGCGGGGCCAAATATGTTAATACTAATGCTTTTTCAAAAAAATTTTTATTTTTTCTCAATGTTCTTTTTTACTTCAAAAAAAAACTTTTTTGGGATTTTTTTTATCTATTTATTTTTTTTTAAAATTTGCCTCGGACCACCGATTAAACCATTTTTTAAAAATAAATCACAGCAGTCTCAGCAGCCAATAAAAACAATGACTGTTAATGTCCTCACAAGTTTGGTAACATCCCCATGTGTATGTGTTTCAGGCATCAGAGGGGACGTGGGGCCAGTTGGTGCGGTCGGGAGTCGAGGTTCTGACGGGGAACCCGGAGAGACTGGAGAACCCGGAACCAAAGGTTTCAACCAGTTTGTTATTTATTCTTTTTTGCATCAGTTTTTTCTGATTTTTTTCTGATTTTTTCTGATTTTTTTAAAAAATTTTTTGTTTTGGAATTTCTGAATTAAATACATATTTGATAAAAAAATATATATCAATAGTGAGATAATATATATATATATATGCAAGATCAAGGCGCAATGTTATGATGAAATAAATAAGTAAAAGTATGTCCCAATTGTAGCATACTGCATCCTAACTAGATTATTTTAATGGTCAGATGTAGAATGTAGAATAGAAAGAAGAAAGAGGAGGAGATTTGGAACGCAGGGATCATGTTGTGTGTTCTGTGTTGCAGGTCAGAATGGTTTGGACGGGCGGCGGGGGTCCCAGGGCCCGTTGGGACCTCAGGGAGAGAAAGGGGCAACCGGACTGAAAGGAACCCAGAGAGACGTAGCCATGTTTGGGGACCCGGGGGACGATGGATTCCCTGGTACTCAAAACTTATAACCAGATAGATAGATAGATAGATAGATAGATAGATAGATAGATAGATAGATAGATAGATAGATAGATAGATAGATAGATAGATAGACACTATAATGTGAAAATAAATAATTCACCACGGTAACCACTGTAAACCTAAAATCAGACCTAAACATTAATTTAACAAACATTAAATTCCAGGAAAAAAAATATAAAACCCATAGTAAAACCCACAGTAAACAAAATGTCTCTCTCAGGTCATACGGGTCAAACTGGAACCAAAGGGGAGAGGGGGTTCCAGGGTCCACTCGGCCCAGACGGGGGCAACGGCAGACCAGGAAACGCTGGACCACAAGGTGAACAAACCTGAAATTACTGTTTGAATATTATCAATGCATAACCATGTTTTAAAGTTGCTCTGAGGAACTTTCAGGTTGTGTTAATTCTAGCGGCCCCCTTTGGACAAAAGCGGTAGTGTTTTTACCACGTCACCTGTTGTTCCTGGGTGAGCGTATACCCATGACAAAGGCACAAAGAAAACTATATAAAAATAGCATTCTTTGCACTGATGGTCTCGTTTGTAATGTATGATCATCAGAGGAAAAATGAGACTGATTCAGAAATATTTAAAAGTACCTCGTAGCACCTTTTAATAAACTGAATGTACTGTTTTTTAGCATAATCATGTTTGAATGGATTCTAAATGACAGTACAATGATAATGGTTTGTCTTTCAGGACTCCGTGGAGACTCGGGCAGAGAAGGAGAGATCGGGCCGCCGGGTTCATGTGGACGTGACGGGAACCAAGGGGAGATGGGGCGGCCAGGTAATGTTTTTTTAACCTTTATTTCTACAGGTAAATCCCATTGAGACCAGAGACTCTTTTTCAAGGGAGACCTGTTCCCATTCACACACACATTCACACACCGATAACAGGCTAACTATCGACATTCACACGAGGCAAGGTGGGTGAAGTGTCTTGCCCAAGGACACAACAACCATGACACAAGTGGCAGGAAGGGGATCAAACCACCAAACCTTAAATCATTGGACGACCCGCTCTACCACCTGAGCCACAGTCGCTCCTAATGTCTTGTTGTGTCCTGTGCAGGCTGTAAAGGAGAGAAAGGAGGGACCGGACCCTGTGGGGTGAACGGTACCGATGGGGTTCCCGGGTCAGGAGGTCCAAAAGGTCCCAAAGGGGAACCGAGCCCACCCGGGCCCGGGCCCAAGGGAGCACAGGGAGAGAAGGTATGGAGGGATGGATGGATGGATGGATGGATGGATGGATGGATGGATAGATAGATAGATAGATAGATAGATAGATAGATAGATAGATAGATAGATAGATAAGACAGACAGACAAACAGCCAATCTAATGAGCTCAATTTGACACACCACTAAAGTCTTATGTCCTCCTCTCAGGGTATTCCCGGGTTTCCAGGTTTCCCGGGTCAGAAGGGAACACCGGGGGACAGCGGGGCGTTCGGTCCCCCAGGAGACTGTGGCCCATGTGGGGTCAAAGGACAGTCTGGACCCCCCGGATGCAGAGGTTCATATCAGTTTAAAGATTTTAATTTTATTTTTAATCTTTAAATTAAAAAAAAATATTTAATGAATTTAATTTTGTTTAAATGTTTTAATAAAAAACATTTTTTTTGCGTTATTATTATTTTTTATATATTTTTTTTATTTTATATTTTTTTTATCTTGAACAATCGCCATTATTTAAAAAAGAAAGGAAAAAAAATATTATTGATTTTCCTTTATATATCAACAGTCAATACAGTTTATTCTTTTAAATCTGAAGTTGATACATCCTTGTCTCATCTTCCACAACCGTCTGTCAGCCAGTTCGTCTCTCTGCCTTGTGTAAAATGGACTAATAAAGAAACTTAACTTAACATTACATTCTCTGTCTATCTCAGGTCCTCCTGGTAATCCCGGTGCGAAGGGTTGTGACGGCCCACCGGGGAAAGACGGCACTTCAGGACCCTGCGGACTCACAGGTATGAGGCTGGAGATAGTGAACAACACACAGTTCCTTAAAAAATGAAGAGACCACTCCAAATGTTCAGTGTCTCTTGTTTTACTATGTATAGGCATATGTTTGAGTGGAATGAACATTTTGGTCTCATAATATAAACTACAGACAACATTTCTACTAGGGGTGTAACGGTACACGTATTTGTACCGTACCGTGACGGTACAGGCACGTATTTGGTGTTACAGAGGTGGGCCGCGGTCCGTATGTGGAGTACATAACGTTATTAATGGCTTGTTTTGCGGTGTGGAACTTAAAACTTGTCGTCGGAGTTCCCCGGACCATTTAGCCTCCGGCTGACTGCACGTGCGAGTAGCAGCCAGCGATTGAGAGTCTATTAGCTCCATGGTGAGCATGAGGGTCAGGCAATGTTAGCAACTTAGCCGATATATACAGCGACTTTTCAGACCCCTCTGGCGACTCTTTTTTTTTTTATAAAAAGCGACCAATCTAGCTACTTTTTCTGGTGTTATTGGTGACTTTTGGAGACCCTGTGCTGTCGCTAAAGCATGTATCGCTCTTAACACTTCTAAACGAGCAGCGACCAGCGGGTGCCTCAACGTCCACTCCCCCCCGGTCCCACAGCACTGACAGGCGGCCGATTGCTCACGCAGCAGTCCCTCCCAACTGAGTCAGAGCAAGAGATACACACCTCTCCGCTCTAGTGTTCCGTTTGCATCACTATTAGCAGTTGTAGTAGCAGCGGTCCCCCCCCCCCCTTTTACTGTCTATGAGTAGTGCAAGTCAAAATGATACAGTTCTTTCGAACAGAGAGCGAACTGCATGGTGAAAGACAACAGGAAACCGGGGATAGCGCCCCCTGTCATTCAAATCCCGTTTGAGGGATAATTTGGATTCAGGTGAATTATGAAAACAGTGATAGGCGTGTGGAACAATGTCAGCACACAGGTTATTGTTTCACGCGATCGCTATGTAGGAGGCAACACGTCGAACATGCATACGCATTTGAAAAGGCACCATCAGGTGTTTGGCTACTCTCACCATTAATGTGAAGAAAACGAGCTGGGCAAAACCCAGACATTATTTTCTTTTTTATACTGAATATAAACAAGCTGTCAATTAAATAATGCTGCAGTATCACTTTTATTAGATAATTTTTATATTTATAAGATCACTTTAGAGTTTAAGAGAGCTGCAGCAATATTTTCTTTTTTTAAAGTCAAAAAGACCCTTAAAGATGACATACCCTTTGTTTACACCAGCTTACAGAGCCTGCTGAGCATTAACACTATATTTTTTCATTGCAATTTTAGTTTATGCTGCACCTACACTGGTATTTAATAAGTATTTTATTTATTGGAGAATTGCAGCAGTATTTTTATATTTGTTATGCATTGTATTTATATCAATCAAACTTTATTTATATAGCACTTTTCATAGAATCAAATGTAACACAAAGTGCTTAATACATCTCCCCCCACACACTCCCCACCCAGAGATATGCATACATGCAAAAACATTCCCCCTCCCACCCATTCATACCCCAAAATAAGAAATTCATTAAAAACAGGAAGGAAAGTGCGCTGAGGAAACGCCACCATCAGAGAGAAAACACTAGAGACTGTAAAACTAAAACAATTCAAAATAAATATATGTTACTGTCAGCTAGTTACTGACAGCTAAAGCTGTTCATTCTCCGTTAACTATGAACCGTACCGTACTGTACCGTACCGTACCGTGACTTCAAAACCGAGGTACGTACCGAACCGTGACTTTAGTGTACCGTTACACCCCTAATTTCTACCAAATTCCAATACATTTTCTGTCATTAAAAGCATTTTCAATAATTAATGTAGAGATAAAGATTGAAGAACAATCCAGACTGGTCTCTTAATGTTTTCCGGAGCTATATAGCTGCTGCCGGGCAGAAACCTTGAATGTCCAAAACTGTCATTCTTTAGGAAACAAAAAAGAACGCTGTAATGTTTTAAACAAATTAACTCTGTGTTGTCAATCGTCAAACTCTTAATAATTTTCATTGGATAAAAACCTTATAAAATCCCAGGAAATGAAGTGTGACCATTAACACTGATTTATCAGGAGAAAAATGGATAAACCAGGTTTCTGCCAGGCAGCAAAAATATGTTCACTGTAATAAGAACGAGTTTCAACTTAAGAAGGGTATTTTGCATCGCGAAAGAATAATTCTGAAAGTATGCAATGGCCGCTAGAACGGTATATAACAGTGTCATCAGCATAAAGAGAAATTTAGTATCCGACACATTTTGATCCAAGTTATTTAAATAAATAGTCAATTAAAGTTGGCTTAATATACATCCCGGTGATACAATGTTACATTATGAATTCATCAGTAATTTGGCAATAAGACTCTCACTCATGACACCATGTAGACCATCTTTAGAAACAATAATTTAAACATTAAATTAGTTATCATGGCTTCAAACCAATGATCCTAGACTAGACTAAAATTAAGCAATATCACATGAGAGGGAGCAATGTTGTCGCTCTATATCAGTCTTGCTGTGATTCGGTCGTAGGTACGTGGCCGAGTGCCGAAGACAAAGTATTCTTTTAAATCATGTCTTTGCTTCCAGGAAACAAAGGTGCTCCCGGAGACCCCGGTCCATCTGGTCCCAGAGGAAACCAGGGACAAGACGGGATCCCTGGACCGCCCGGAGAGAAGGGAGCCATGGGAGGTAGGAGACCAGACTGGAGGAATTACTCCATTCTTACTTTACTTCTGCAAATTAAGCACATGCCATTTGCATTTGGATAGAAACCTGTCAATTAAAAACAAAAAGCAACCGAAGTCCTTATACACCGCAAATATTTATTTAATTTGAAAAAGGAGGAAGACTAGACTGATCCATCATCACATTGGCCCATATCCCTTCTCTGTATTATAGAACTATATTTTAGTTTTAAGTATTATGTGAACTGCCCATCTATGTTTCAATTAGTTCTAGCCTGAATAGCTCCGAAAAGCTTTAAGTAGCTTTTTATGGGGATCCCGATTGCATGAGTCTTGCATGTCCAAAAAGCTTCCCAATAAATAGTTTCTTAAAGGCCTATTTCACCGGTTTGAATATGAAGGTGTATTGAATTCTGAATTCTCTGGCTAGGATGAACCGATTTCAATTTTTTTTCGCACATTTATACTACATAGGATCTCAGAATTCAATACACCTTCATATTCAAACCGGTGAAGTAGGCCTTTAATGATTTGATGACATTTGAATAAAGTAATCTTATTGGTTGATTTCCTTTCCTTCCACAGCTCCTGGGATGGGACCTCGGGGCCCGGACGGGAAGAACGGCCCACCCGGTGAGTCATGTGATTATTATGAGTCTAGGGTCTAGTCAGGACTAAAGATGCAAATGTCCTTTATTTACTATTGAAATGTATGTGAACCACAAAGAAAATAGTAGCTGCATTGTATAATACTGGAAGAGAGGATTTAACATCCTGTACCAGAACATTCCTATGCATTTCAATAAGAATATGTTTAAAATGTTCTTTTACATTTTCTATTTAAACATTGATGTCTGTCTGTCTGTCTGTCTGTCTGTCTGTCTGTCTGTCTGTCTGTCTATCTATCTATCTATCTATCTATCTATCTATCTATCTATCTATCCCTCTCTCTATATCCATCCCTCTCTCTCTCTCTCTCCAGGTTGTGTAGGGGAGAAGGGCCCCGTTGGTCCATGTGGCCCCCCCGGCCCCTCCGGCCCCTCTGGTCAGCCGGGCTGCACCGGTCCAGTCGGCCCCCCCGGACCTCCAGGTTACCCCGGCATTGAGGGCCTCTGCACTGGGGGAACCAAGGGAGAGAGCGGACCCAACGGCGCACAGGGGCCAAAAGGTGAAGAGAGGGACCGAGCTTATAGACTTTTAAATATTACTCTTTGTATTATTATTATTATTATTATTATTATTATTATTATTATTATTATTATTATTATTATTATTATTATTATTATTATTATTATTATAGTTTTTTTTTTGTTTTTTGTTAATGATATTCAATATTTTATTTAACATTTTATTTTTTTAAATTTCTTTAAGGTTTTAAATGTTTTAAATTGAACCCACAAAGGTTCCTTCTCTGAGGTCTTCTTTACACCTGCAGTCTGGTTAAGTTTCTCCAACTACTATTTGTGCATTTTTGTTCTGGTCAACTAAAGTGTGACGATCATAAATCAGTATCATCTGCGTATAAACACACTTAACCTAGATTTCTAACCTCTCTCTCTCTCTCTCTCTCTCTCTCTCTCTCTCTCTCTCTCTCTCTCTCTCTCTCTCTCTCTCTCTCTCTATCTCTATCTCTCTCTCTATCTCCCCCTCCTCACTTTTTGCATTGGCCTTTAAAACCAGTTGAGCTTTTGACACTCCTACGTTTTTTTAATTGTTCATGTCCATTTATCTTATATGTTGTTTTGTATTGTATCCTGTACAGCACTTGTTTAACTGATGTTCTTTTTGAATGTGCTTTTGAAATGAATTTGACTTTGATCTCTCTCTCTCTCTCTCTCTGTGTCTCTCTCTTTCTCTCCCTCTCTCCCCACCCCCCCCCCCCCAATCCCCCTCTCTGTCTGTAGGTCCGGCGGGCTCCCAGGGCCCCCCCGGCCCCCCTGGTCCAGGTTTTAAAGGAGATAAGGGTCTTAAAGGAGCACCAGGCCACTCTGGACCGTCCGGTATCATCGGTGACCGAGGTCTACAAGGATCCCCGGTGAGAACATCCCACAGTTCTAAGAATAATAGTTCAGAATAATGTGTATTGTCATTGCACAGGACAACAACATTTTGTTAGAGCAGTCCTCTAGTTGCACAGTTCCTGCCTACCAGGAGATGGGGGATCGAACCACCGACCCTGTGGTTGCGGGTCGACCATCCTACCCACTGAGATATATCCCCCCCTCCCCTTTAACCTCCGACAGTTAAATAGATGCTGTTGTTGTTGTTTACAGGGCGGAGATGGAGCACCCGGCCAGCGTGGACCCAAAGGACACATGGGTGAACTGGGCATCATCGGACCCATAGGTAAGAATCAAGATTCAAGATTCTTTTATTAGGTCATCCCCCTCTCCCTCTCTCTCTCTCTCTCTCTCTCTCTCTCTCTCTCTCTCTCTCTCTCTCTCTCTCTCTCTCTCTCTCTCTCTGTCTCCCCATTTCACTCTGTTCTATCGATAAAGCTTGAAAATGACAAAAAATAATCTTAAAAAAAGGTAGAAATAATCTCCATCATCTTGTTTTCTTTTAAAAGCTTCCTATGGACGGTTGTTGAGAACTAGCATGTTTGCTAAAACACTCGAAAACAAGACATCTGGTTCATCAAATGTTATCATGGTGTCCAAATCTAACTAAGTGCATAATGTTCATTGGACATCATCCCGTAGTATAACATATCTGTTTATTGGACAGTATCCCATAGTATAACAAAACAGTGTCCCTTAGGTATAGTGCATGAACAACTTAAAAATGACTGATCGTCCCACTTTTGATTTATTTAAATGCATTTCTGAATTTTACATATCTGACTGTAACTGTTTTAGCTGAATTCATTATTCATTTAGTTTTTCACCTTATGTTATACACTTTATTTAAATTAATATGTATTAATTGTGTCCTATTGTATTCCTTTTTTCTCCGCTCATTATATGTGTGATTGTGTTTATTGTGTATGACCGTCGTCACTGTAAATAAGGGAAAAACCCTCAGTGTCTTTCCAGTGAAAATAAAGGTGATTGATTGATTGAGCTGT
>CM049398.1:1462500-1470000 GCA_026929865.2 Hyperoplus lanceolatus
GTGTTTTCCAAAGGATTGCAGGTGATTTCCTGTTTGAACAATGTGTCTTATGTAAAACACTGTGTGTAGTGTTTTGCAAAAAGTGTGTTGGAGAATTTCAAACACAGTGCAAAGCACTTATTGTGTTTGTAGGGTTGGTGCTTGTGTTTAGGGCATGGTCACCAAAGTTAGAGGTTGTGATGCTTTGGGCCTAGCAACCACTATTAGTGTGTAAGCATTAGGCAAAAACTGTAAAGGCCAGGACACACCAGCCCGATAATCGCCGTCGTCAAAAAAAATGGAGTCGGCCGTTTCAGGAAGCTCCAGCTTCAGAACACACCGAGACGACTGTTTATTTTCCGTACACTTGCGGGACGTAATGTCTCCACAACAGCAGGCGGCGCTAATCTGTATTGTGGCCCGAAAAAATACGAAAGCCGGAAATGATTGGACATCTCTCTAGAGCATAAACATAGATAGAAATACGTATTTATATTTATGGACCATAAGAGCACAATTTTTAGCAGAGAGTGTCGAGCATGGTGTCGAGCAGTCAACAAGGGTTGATGCATGTGAGTACTCGCTGAGCGAAACAAACAAACACATTAAAACGATGGCTAGCTGTTGTTAGCTGTTTGTGCTACCCGCCTCACTTCCGGGCTTCACTGATTCGCTAGCCCTCCACCAATCAAATTGCTCCAAATGAAAGACGGTCGGCCGCCGATTGATAATGTTCAATCGGCGGCCGACAGGCTCAAAACAAGCCCGACGACCTCTACGTCGGCCGACGTCACGGCACACACCAAACAGATTCGTCTTTTTTTTTGACGACGGCGATTATCGGGCTGGTGTGTCCTGGCCTTAACTGACTCGCCCATATAAGGCCACATTGTAAGGCAGCAATGAAGGTCTTTTTGCATATTTTATATTTCAACGTTTAAATTTGTTAGATTAGCACAACCTTCAGTACAGCACTGTGTCTGTATATGAAAATGTCAAAGTATTCAAATACACACACACACACACACACACACACACACACACACACACACACACACACACCTAATACTTCATAGAAGTGACAGTAGTATCCTACTGTAAATACTCATTATACAAAGGGTATGTCGTATTTAAACAAAGGGGGGCCACTGTGGCGAGCAACGAGTCTATTTACAGAGCCTAGGCTGTGTATTAACACTGGATTGTTTTACACTGGACAGGTGAGGTTTGTGTCCTTGAGCAAGACACTTAACCCCAAACTGCTCCAGGGGCGCTGTACTATGGCTGACCCTGTGTGAGGACCCCCTCTGGAGTGTGTCTGTCTGTCTGTCTGTCTGTCTGTCTGTCTGTCTGTCTGTCTGTCTGTCTGTCTGTCTGTCTGTCTGTCTGTCTGTCTGTCTGTCTGACCCCCTCTGGGAACTTGACCTTGTGTAAATTGACAAATAAAGAAAAAACATATCCAAAACACACGTACTAGGCTGTACCCCCCAACTACTCAAAGTAAAGTTAGACAATTTGAGGTGAAAATATAAAAAGAGTCAAACAGATAATAAAGGATAAGTTAAATCCCCCCAGCTATCTGTCACTTCAACCTGGACTCCCCCTGCTAATACCACAGATTTGCATCAGCAGCAATATTTTCCTGTGCCCGTAAACTCAAGATAACAACTCAGGATGTTTTCAAGCTGCCTCACGATACGTTTGTCTAATCTATTGATCTGAAATTCTCTGTAAACGGCACAAGATGACTTGATAAGGAGCCTCGTGCTTGAAAGTTTTCCATGATGTAGAGACCTGCGGTTCTCAGAAGCTGCTGAAGAGCGTTGACACGGAGCTGTTGGCGTCAGTGTTTGAGTGACAGTCACACTGAGACCTCGGAGCAGAATGGCTGCAGTCGCACACCTCGCCTTGCTGCTGTTTGCTTTCATCAGCAACATTCACTCAGAAGAACCTATCAGAATCGAGAGGAAAGGACAATCTTACACCTTCATACTCATTAACAAGGTCAACTCCTCCTGCCTGATCTCCAGGTCTGTTGGAGAGGAGAAGCTTGTCCTATGGAACACCTCTGACTCCTCGTCTGAGAACTCCACACTACCGGACGGCTTGAAACAACGACTGACAGTTTACATCAGACGCAAGGTTTCTGATTACACGATCGACAATCTGACCCCTTCAGACTCAGGTCTGTACCAAGAGGAGTGTTGGACCGATGGCAATGTGACATTTGAGAGAAACACCAGTATTATTATTTGTAGTAGGACAGATGAGGAAAAACATTTCCCAGTGGGAGGTGGAGACACAGTGGACCTGCCATGTGAGGACGCGGCTGACGGTCTGGAAATCCAGTGGCTCATGGCTGATAGAGACTCTGGGCCGGAGACATTATGGACGAGAGTTTTTAAGGACGGTACGACATCGGTGACGGACATTGTTAAAGGAGGATTTCAGGTGGTGAAAAAAGCATCAGGTCCTCGTCAGTCCAACATCACAACACCAGTCGAGGGGGAGTTCACTTGTCTTGTGATGAACCAACAGCAGTGTGTCAGCAGTCGCCCTGTAGAGGTATACATACCAGGAGAGTCAATCTTCCGCTCGGTGGGAGAGACGGCCGTGTTGCAGTGCGATGGCTCCGGTGATGACAAGCCCCGTTGGGAGAAGACATATTCCCAAGGACTAGAAGTTTTCCAAAACGAGTCACTGGTGTTTTCATCGTTAGCATTTAGTGACTCAGGTCTCTACCGCTGTCAAAACTATCACAGTTGGAATTATTTTCATCTGTATGTGTGCCCCAAATTTGGCCCCCCTGATGTAGAGCTCTTCTCAGGAGGAGAAAATGTCACTATCAAATGTATCGGAGATTTGAGTGGAGGAGGGGGATTCTATTGGTTCATGAAGTCGAAACAAACAAACGGCAGAGTCGTTCATGAAGATGAGTTTGATCAGAACAGAATAATTACCTCTGACGAGTCGGGTCAGTTACTATCTTCAATGTCTCACTGGAGGACACAGGGGAGTATTGGTGTGCAGTTATAGACTCAGATTATCAGTGTCAGCCAACAGCCAAAACTCTCCTGATGTACAGAGATCCCTTTGGGTTTTACTCCACGTTCTATAAAGTGAGATGTGTAGTGGTCAGTATTCTGCTGGTGGCTCTCTGTGTGATTGGGGCGATTAGTCTATATAAGACCAAGTGAGTAGAGGCTTAAAGGGGTTGTTCAGTACTGTTGAAGTGGGGTTGTATGAGGTTGTATGAGGCACTATAATAGTTAGTGTGTTACTTATGTAGATGGCGAACAGCGCAGTTATTTAAAAACGTTTTGGGGAGACGTGGCTGAAGCAGAAGTCAGCCTTGTACTGTTGCAGAGGAGGCCAGCAGAAAAACTTTTTTTTCTGTTTCTGCCATGCATATAAAAGCTTTCCTAAATTCTGGATTATTTCACTGCTGATTTGCAGACTGACAGGCTGCACCTGATCGGCAGACAGACGTTTATTTTTTGACTTTTTTTCAAGCGTAGTTCGACCATGTATTACTGCGTCAACTCGTGCAGCCGTTTTTCCTCTGACCCCCTCTGCAACGGTACAATGCTGACTTCTGCTACAGCCACGTCTCCCCCAAACTCCTTATAGTGACTGCACTGATCACCATCTCCATGAGGTAAGAGAATAACTATGCATAAGTACAGCATACAACCACACTTCAAATATACTGAACTATACTTTTAATAAGCACATGTTCAAATGTCATCTTAGAAATGAGAGGCAGACAGTCAGGCAGTGATGAAGGTTATTCTCACATCAAAAAATATTAACATTGTTTTTTTTTAATCATATATTATTTGTGTCTTATTTCAGTTGCTTGATTTGTATGTGTTGCCTCTCATTGACTCTTAAATTGTTTAGTCCTGGTTCAACCATGTAAACCACTTTCTTTATTATTATTATTTTAACATTTTGGAAATTAACAAAACATGGAAGTGGTTCCAGAGAAACGTACATCTCATAATGATTTAGTTTAAAGTAAAAGCGGGTTTAGTTATTGTTGAAAATAATTCTGATGAAAAAAAGTTTTCCCCTTTAAAGGTGCAGTGTGTAATATGACATCATCAAGAAAGTTCTACAAAGTTCTAGAACTCCCTGGGTAACCCCACCCCTTTAGAATAATAACAGAAGCTACAGTGGCCTTCAAGGACAAGAACAATTCTAAATTTTAAACAATGCACCTGATGACATTCCAACTATGACACTTTCAAGATGGTGGCACTAGGCCTTGGTCCAAAATATGCAGAAATATGGACATATATGGACATAATATGAGACCCTTTCTAAGGGAAAAAATAATAATTCAAAAAATGTTTTCATCTAGTATGCACTAAATCAAATGTACTTATGGATATTATAATTACTTTCTACAAAATCTGCTAGGAAATAAAACCCAAAATTCTACACACTGCAGGTTTAAGTAAAAGCAGGTTTAATTATTGCATATAATTCTGTATTAGTTTGTTGGTTTACATATTTTTTTAAGATGATTTTTTGGGCATTTTTATTGCTACCGCTGGCAACATTTTTATTTTTTTTTGCTGATTTTTCAAGATAATTTTTGGGGCAATTTTATGCTTTTTATAAGACCTTTTGTAGAGACGGAGATGAAATGGGGCAGAGAGGGGAATGACTCTTATCTCTTTACTCTTACCAATACACCACCAGGGCAACCCATTTGTTAATATAGTCAATAATTCTTTGTTTTCTTTTATTGCACCTGAAACACAGGGTGGGGCTGGTCTGTCATGTGATTTTATACCTTTTTTAAATCTTGATTAATTGTAATTTACACAATTTTTTTTTTTAAGACTTTGTAACTTAGTAACTTTATTTAACTGTTGATTTTGTATCGCTGGATAATTTTCCAGCATTTTTATGCTTTTAATTAGACAGTTTGTAGAGACAGAGGTGAAATGGGGCGGAGAGGGGAATGACATGCAGAGAACAACCACGGGCCAGACTTTGTTTTCTTTTGTTAGCACCTGCATTCCAAATCACATACTCTTTCTTTTTACTACACTACATACTAAAGTACAGAAGAGTTTTAGTCTTTTTACTACACTACATACTAAAGTACAGAAGAGTTTTAGTCTTTTTACTACACTACATACTAAATAGTACAGAAGAGTTTTAGTCTTTTTACTACACTACATACTAACACCACGAGCGCCCCCCCTTTTGATTATGTAATTAATAATTCTTTGTTTTCTTTTGTTAGCACCCCGTCACACAGGGTGGGTCTGGTCTATTATATGATTTTCTACTTTTTCTTAAATCTTGTTTTATTATAATTTACAAAAAAAATGTGCATTCTTGTTTTGCTTTAAAATCTCACGATAATGTGATTTCTTTTGTGAGGGGATTTCTTTTCAACACATATATAATTGTTGTATCTAGCTGTGTTATTGCCGCACTATGATTGCTTATTTTAAATGATTAATTGTCTCTCTTATATCTTTAAATAAAAATAAAAGACAAAACCTTGAGCCCAGTTTTCACTGTTTTGAGTTGTGATTTGTATGATTAATCTTTAACAATCTAATATTTTGAATCAGATCAAATTCAACATCCACAAATATTATTATTGTCTCGGCCTTTACTGCTTTGATCTTTGCAAATTAAATTATATTTAGACATATACGTACATTCCTTATTAAAATGCACAAAACAAATACTATTATTGAATAACCTACATTAGGTCAAGTGTTGTCTTGTGATTAAAGAAAATATATTGATTATGGTTTAATTTGATATGTAGTTTGTCCTGAATCAGAAATGTCACTTAGTCAAGTTGATGACATGTCTTGTAACAAAATTACAGCATTTGAACTGGTTGACTGAAAAGTTCAAATTAATGTTTAGATGTAAGAGAGAGAGAGAGAGAGAGAGAGAGAGAGAGAGAGAGAGAGAGAGAGAGAGAGTGTGTGTGTGTGTGTGTGTGTGTGGGGGGGTGTTAATTCATATCATGTATCAGGTTATCTGGGTAATCTCTAAATTCTGACATGCAGGCTTCATTGACCACAAGCACACTCACATATATGCTTTATCATGCATATTAAGTGTGTGTGTGTGTGTGTGTGTGTGTGTGTGTGTGTGTGTGTGTGTGTGTGTGTGTGTGTGTGTGTGTGTGTGTGTGTGTGTGTGTGTGGTTTGCGCCCCTGGCTTCCTGCTTCTTCTCAAAAACGGTGACAGCTGATGTAGAGTTTGATTACCAAGAAGCAGAGCTGGTGTACGCTGCTGTTAACTTGCATGTAAACAAAGGAAGGCCGCCGTACCTAGCAACATGCCCAATTACAGAGCCCAGGCTGTGTATAAACACTGGATTTTTTTTCAGCACATAGTCACTCACACTGTACAGACAGGTAGCGGATCATGAGGAGATATTCACTGGCAACAAGCGTTCTCCAGAATCACTGACTGCACCTTTAAATGATAGAAAGTTGTTGTATATGTTTAAACTTTCAGATTGAAGAAAACCCATTTAATATGAATACATAACAAACAATCTGACTTACAAGATACAGCTCTGGAAAACATGAAGAGACCACTCCAAATGTTCAGTGTCTCTCGTTTTACTTGTTGTAGCAAAAGTAAATTTTGCATTTTAAGCGTGAAGCATTTTTTTATTTATCTCAGTCACAGTGGGTTCAAGGGACTGCTGTGGATTCCAGTTCAACTTCTAACAAATCTATATATATATATATATATTTCTGTTATTATTCTAAAGGGGTGGGGTTACCCAGGGAGCGTTGCATTCTAGAACTTTATAGAACTTTATAGAACTTTCTTGAAGATGTCATATTACACACTGCACCTTTAATAGCAAACGAGACCATCAGTGCAAAGAAAGACGTTTTTATATAGTTTTTATTACTGCGTTTGGTCTGGTCGCACACCCAATCCGATTTTCGGTTCGCTCGTGCAGGCTCTATGGTCACATATCCGTATTGGTCGCAGATTTCAGTGTGGCGCAGCAACGCGATTTGAGAAGCCTATCCCTCCAGGTGAGGGAAGGGGAGCGGGAGCCTTGTTTGAGACAGTTACTTGTCGTCATAATGACTGATAACGGGGCTGAACCATCAAAGAAAAACACACACACACACACACACACACACATACACACACACAAAGAGGAATGCACGCACAGACTGAGATAACACACACACACACACACACACACAAACACACATACAAAGAGGAATACACGCACAGATTGAGATAACACACATACACACACACTCACACACACAAACACACACACACGCACACACACGCATACACACACACACATACACGCACACACACAAACACACACGCACACACACACAAAGAGGAATGCACACACAGACTGAGATAACACACACACACACACACAACACACACACACACACACACACACCACACACGCACACACACAAAGAGGAATACACACACTTACTGAGATAACACACACACACTCAAACACACAAAGAGGAA
>CM049398.1:1472500-1477500 GCA_026929865.2 Hyperoplus lanceolatus
ACTTTGCGAGGGTCTGGCGACATATGAAACTAAATCGCGACTGATTTGAGACAAAAATGAGACTGGCATTCCGTTCGTGCGACGCTCGCCAGACGTTCGTGAGACATAAATGCTCCCGGCAAGTTTTGTCCAGGACATTCACAAACGTGTCGTGAGGAACCAACTCAGTGAGACTGCAAGTGAAAATTGTCGCTAATTCGCATATTTTGTGTCTCCAACTTGTCGCACACTGTCGCAGCCCAGTGAGATAGGGGCTTTACCTTCAATTTAAATGTGAAATGAAAATGAGAGAGAGACTGGGTGTGTGTGTGTGTGTGTGTGTGTGTGTGTGAGAGACTGTGGTTGTGGGTGTGTGTGTGAGAGAGAGAGACTGTGGGTGTGTGTGTGTGTGTGAGAGAGAGAGACTGTGTGTGTGTGTGTGTGTGTGTGTGTGTGTGTGTGTGTGTGTGTGTGAGAGAGAGACTGTGTGTGTGTGTGTGTGTGTGTGTGTGTGTGTGTGTGTGTGTGTGTGTGTGTGTGTTTGATGTGTGAGAAACTGTGTGTGTGTGTGTGTGTGTGTGTGTGTGTGTGTGTGTGTGTGTGTGTGTGTGAGAGAGACTGTGTGTGTGTGTGTGTGTGTGTGTGTGTGTGTGTGTGTGTGTGTGTGTGTGTGTGTGTGTGTGAGAGAAACTGTGTGTGTGTGTGTGTGTGTGTGTGTGTGTGTGTGTGTGTGTGTGTGTGTGTGTGTGTGTGTGTGTGTGTGTGTGTGTGTGTGTGTGTGAGAGAGACTGTGGTGTGTGTGAGAGAGACTGTGTGTGTGTGTGTGTGAGAGGTGTGTGTGTGTGTGTGTGTGTGTGTGTGTGAGAGACTGTGTGTGTGTGTGTGTGAGAGACTGGGTGTGTGTGTGTGTGTGTGTGTGTGAGAGACTGTGTGTGTGTGTGTGTGTGTGAGAGACTGTGCGTGTGTGTGTGTGTGTGTGTGTGAGAGAGAGCCTGCTGTGTTCAAACTCACTGATTAGTTCGGACCGCCGGACACATTCACCTCCAGCGGTGCATTTGATTGGTCGTCCCAAAGCGAAGCTTTTTATTGGCCGATATCGGTGTGTGTGATGGACTGACGCAAACCCCCCCATCGACACACACACACACACACACACACACACACACACACACACACACACACACACACACACACATGCAAACACACACACACACACACACACATGCACACACACACACACACACACACAGGAAACTAGCCCTGCGTTCCAAAATCTCATACTCTTTCTTTTTTTCTATCCTTCATACTACATCTGATCATAAACAGTATGCAGTATGCTATCATGCAGTTTGCTACATTGTGAGGACAGCTGAAAGATTGACTGATTACCTCACTGCACTCAGGTGTGTGTGGCACTGATTGGCTGATTGAGCCCAGATGTGAGGAGTTTATATCTGTGTGTGTGTGTGTGTGTGTGTGTGTGTGTGTGTGTGTGTGTGTGTGTGTGTGTGTGTGTGTGTGTGTGTGTGTGTGTGTGTGTGTGTGTGTGTGTGTGTGTGTGTGTGTGTGTGTGTGTGTGTGTGTGTGTGTGTGTGTGTGTGTGTGTGTGTGTGTGTGTGTGTGTGTGTGTATCATCACGTCGCCGCAAAGCCGGTCACGCTCTTTACAGGTCCATAGCTGGTCCATGAGCTACTACTGTTATACTGTCACTCCAATGGTGTTATTTTTGGGGTTAAAGGTCCCATATTATGCTAAATGCACTTTTTGAATGTGTTCTAACATATCCATGGGTCCATGGTGTGCCTAGAGACTGCCAAAATATAAAAAAAAATAACAATCTCTCCTTTTCTCACTCTCCCCCTTTCGGAACCCCCCCCCCCCCCCCGGGGGCTCCCTCCGGACAGGGGGCGGGGACAGCAGCCAAAATTTTCAAAGGCGATTGTATATTTGGGGAGCTGCAGCTCTTTTTAAAAAATAGTCCATTGTGAGATTAGCTGAACATCAGCATAGTACAATAAATTATCTGAAAGTTTTTTTCAGCAAACAATTAAAGAAAAACGTATTAGGGACCACTAAGACCATATAATATGGTGTATAATAGAACGTATTAGGGACCACTAAGACCATGTGATATGGTGTATAATAGAACGTATTAGGGACCACTAAGACCATATAATATGGTGTATAATAGAACGTATTAGGGACCACTAAGACCATATAAGATGGTGTATAATAGAACGTATTAGGGACCACTAAGACCATATAAGATGGTGTATAATAGAACGTATTAGGGACCACTAAGACCATGTGATATGGTGTATAATAGAACGTATTAGGGACCACTAAGACCATGTGATATGGTGTATAATAGAACGTATTAGGGACCACTAAGACCATATGATATGGTGTATAATAGAACGTATTAGGGACCACTAAGACCATATGATATGGTGTATAATAGAACGTATTAGGGACCACTAAGACCATATAATATGGTGTATAATAGAACGTATTAGGGACCACTAAGACCATGTGATATGGTGTATAATAGAACGTATTAGGGACCACTAAGACCATATAATATGGTGTATAATAGAACGATTAGGGACCACTAAGACCATATAAGATGGTGTATAATAGAACGTATTAGGGACCACTAAGACCATATAAGATGGTGTATAATAGAACGTATTAGGGACCACTAAGACCATGTGATATGGTGTATAATAGAACGTATTAGGGACCACTAAGACCATGTGATATGGTGTATAATAGAACGTATTAGGGACCACTAAGACCATATGATATGGTGTATTATAGAACGTATTAGGGACCACTAAGACCATATGATATGGTGTATAATAGAACGTATTAGGGACCACTAAGACCATGTGATATGGTGTATAATAGAACGTATTAGGGACCACTAAGACCATATAATATGGTGTATAATAGAACGTATTAGGGACCACTAAGACCATATAATATGGTGTATAATAGAACGTATTAGGGACCACTAAGACCATATGATATGGTGTATAATAGAACGTATTAGGGATCACTAAGACCATGTGATATGGTGTATAATAGAACGTATTAGGGACCACTAAGACCATATAATATGGTGTATAATAGAACGTATTAGGGACCACTAAGACCATATAATATGGTGTATAATAGAACGTATTAGGGACCACTAAGACCATATAATATGGTGTATAATAGAACGTATTAGGGACCACTAAGACCATATAATATGGTGTATAATAGAACGTATTAGGGAGCACTAAGACCATGTGATATGGTGTATAATAGAACGTATTAGGGACCACTAAGACCATATAATATGGTGTATAATAGAACGTATTAGGGACCACTAAGACCATATACTATGGTGTATAATAGAACGTATTAGGGACCACTAAGACCATATAATATGGTGTATAATAGAACGTATTAGGGACCACTAAGACCATATAATATGGTGTATAATAGAACGTATTAGGGACCACTAAGACCATATAATATGGTGTATAATAGAACGTATTAGGGACCACTAAGACCATATAATATGGTGTATAATAGAACGTATTAGGGACCACTAAGACCATATACTATGGTGTATAATAGAACGTATTAGGGACCACTAAGACCATGTGATATGGTGTATAATAGAACGTATTAGG
Source organism: Hyperoplus lanceolatus (assembly GCA_026929865.2). Taxonomy (NCBI): domain Eukaryota; kingdom Metazoa; phylum Chordata; class Actinopteri; order Uranoscopiformes; family Ammodytidae; genus Hyperoplus; species Hyperoplus lanceolatus. The sequence goes on from CM049398.1 coordinate 1,476,166, forward strand.
GACCACTAAGACCATATACTATGGTGTATAATAGAACGTATTAGGGACCACTAAGACCATATAATATGGTGTATAATAGAACGTATTAGGGACCACTAAGACCATATACTATGGTGTATAATAGAACGTATTAGGGACCACTAAGACCATGTAATATGGTGTATAATAGAACGTATTAGGGACCACTAAGACCATATAATATGGTGTATAATAGAACGTATTAGGGACCACTAAGACCATATAATATGGTGTATAATAGAACGTATTAGGGACCACTAAGACCATATAATATGGTGTATAATAGAACCGAAAAGTGTATAATATGGGAGCTTTAACACCCTTCATTTCAACTGTATCTGTATGCGCGCACACACGTATTTACGTGATAGTTGGTGTCTTGAGTCTGTAGATGGCCATTTAGAATGTTTTCTTTAACCGGTTAAGGCAGGATTTTAGTTTTTAAATCTTAAAGGTGCAGTGTGTAATATGACATCATCAAGAAAGTTCTACAAAGTTCTAGAATGCAACGCTCCCTGGGTAACCCCACCCCTTTAGAATAATAACAGAAGCTACAGTGGCCTTCAAGGACAAGAACAAGTCTACATTTTAAACAATGCACCTGATTGTAACCTTTATTTAACCTCGAAAGATCAATGGGGCTTTACAACAGATACACAATATACAATGAGAATACATAACAAGTTTACACACACACACACACATTCCAAAAACATGGATGCCTCCATAAGACTTGCCTGCTCAATGGACAAAATGTAATATTAATATTTGTAATTCTCCACTCAGGAGGATAATTCAGATTATTGGCAGAGGTGATTTTACACCAATGAGGACATATTTATGAATGAGGATATTGATTTTAGCTAATACATTACTTAAAATGTTACACAGTGTCCCTTTAATGATGTTATAGCCCCCATCATTAATTTGAATTTACTCATATATATTGAACCTTCGATATATTATTAACATTGGATCTAAAATGCTTTCTCAATTCAGGCCTTGAGCAGGGACAGTTTGAGGAGAAGAAATAGCAATAAATCTTGTTGTAAAGCTTTGCGATGTTTTTTCCCATAAGATAAGCCTCGAGGGCAAGGCGATGTATCAGTTTAATAACAAACAGCTTTCTGATAGTTCCTCAGACCAGTCAAGCTTTAGATACATTCAAGGCTGGGAGCTTAACCCTACTTTCACTACAGTCAAGGCTGGGAGCTTAACCCTACTTTCAGCATAGCTCATGAAGAGGACAGCCAGGAAGGAGAAGTGGATGATCCCTGAAACCAGATGACAGCAAGAAAGACCAATGATTGTCCGTTG
>CM049398.1:1492500-1502500 GCA_026929865.2 Hyperoplus lanceolatus
GTCCGAAGGGAGACGGAAGAAGCCAAAGGCTTATCAGGTACCGCCCCCATTTTCATCAAATTCGAATTCAGATACACAGTTACTGTTACAGAAAATAAAAATAAAACAAAAAACATTTTTTTTTATATATAGCTATATATATATATATATACATACATACATATATACACATATATATATATACACATATATACACATACATACACATACATTTTTTTTTTTTTTTTTTTTAAGAATCTGCAGTCCAATACACAATCAATTTTAATGTAATTGCTTCAGCTTTTAAGATCAGTTCAGCACAGTTCAGTTTCTCTGTGACAATGCCAAGTGTATAAAGTGTGAAGTGGCCTTGTATTTGGCCTGTTCCAATTCTTAACTGGTAGTCAAAACACTTCTGCAAAAGTATTCAAAAACAAGTCTGACAGCTGGCCTGTATTATTCTTTACAATATTGATATGTAAGTGACATTGACATTGTGCTCAGGTTATTAGTCTGTAATTTTCAATAATTTTTGAAACATAATTTGCTTTGAAATTGCGCAAACTGCAACTCCCTGTGACAACTTCATCAAGTCCATTCCACAGCTTAATACCCTTTATAGAAATCGAAAAGGATTTAAGTGTGGTCCGTATATTTTTCTCAGTGAATTTATCTTTTCTTCTTAAATCATGCAAAACTTCTCTGTCTTCAAACATTACTTGTAAACTGTTTGGAAGGCTTTTTTTGAAGCCTTGTAAATAATTTGTACTGTGTGGTAATTTACCACATCACGTAATTTGAGAATTCTACCTTCAATAAAAAAGTTATTAGTGTGTGCCCTGTAATTGGCTTGGTAAATAATTCGTATTGCTTTCTTTTGAAGAATCTCCAACGGGTGCAATGTACCTTTGTAAGTGTTTCCCCATATTTCAGCACAGTAATGCAGATGTGGGGAAACTAAACTCCAGTATAATACAAGTAAGGCCTTTTGATTGAAACAATGTTGTGCTTTCCAAAGTATAGAAATACTCCTGGCTATTTTGCCCCTGAGATGGCTAACTTGTGGTTTCCAGCTTAATTTATCGTCAATTATTACCCCTAGGACTTTGTGTTGCTTGACCCTTTGAATTTCAATCCCATTTACCTTGATTTTTACAGCGACATCTGATGCTCTCCTGCCAAACATCATGAATTTAGTTTTTTCTAAATTTAGTGATTATCTTGCCCCTTAGCTTGGAGCGCGCCGCGGCCGATGGCAGTAACCATGGCGACGGGCTGTTGATGGCACCGCGGGAGAGGAAGGCCGGCTGCAAAAACTTCTTCTGGAAAACGTTCACTTCCTGTTGAAAACCGCCTGTCTGTCTGTCTGTCTGTCTGTGTGTCTGTCTGTCTGTGTGTCTGTCTGTCTGTCTGTCTGTCAGTGTAGATAGATGGATGAATTATCTGTCTTTCTTTCTGTCTATCTGTCTGTCTGTCTATCAGCCTGTCTGTCTGTATGTCCATTGACGACTAGCTTAGCTTTATCTGAGCAGATTCTTTCTGAATGTAAAACTTGACAAAACTATTTTTAATTGTTGCTTTGAATAAAAATCAGTTTGAGACAAACAAAAAAGTCTGTGTTTTGATGGTGGTTTCTCTGCACACACACACACACTGTATCACACACACACACACACACACAGTATCACACACACACACACACACACACACACACTGTATCACACACACACACACACACACACACACACACACACACTGTATCACACACACACACACACACACACACACACACTGTATCACACACACACACACACACACACTGTATCACACACACACACACACACACACACACACACACTGTATCACACACACACACACACACACACTGTATCACACACACACACACAGCGTAACATAAACGCACGCACGCACGCACACACACACACACACACTCACGCACGCACACACACACACACTCGCATGCACGCACATACACACTCACGCACGCACGCACACACACACACGCACGGTAGTACGTTGCCCACCATCTCCACCATTGTGTCCTTGACGCTCAACCCAAACAATACTGAAAATGCTCTAAATGACAATATTTTTATGGTGAATTTGGTAGAAATGTTGTCAGTAGTTTATAGAATAAAACCAAAATGTTCATTCTACTCAAACATATGCCTCTAAAGAGTAAAACGAGAGACACTGAACATTTGGAGTGGTACAGTAGGGGAGAACGGGGTAAGTAGGCACACTTTTTACTCTAGTGAGAATTGCTCATCACCAAAACATCTGTCAATAGCCATTCCTACATTAAATTGAAGCTTAAGGTGTTGGCTTGAAATGTGTGTCTCTCTTTTTTTCCAACTTATTGTAATGAAGAAGTAATTTACCATCAAAGACACTCTGACACATTGTGACAACCAACCCCATCAAGGGGTCGGTTGTCACACACTATGGGGTTGTTTGTCACAATGTTATCTTAATGGCAAAAATCTTAAAAAGAAGGCAATGAGGCAGAACCAAATTTGAAAGTTTAATTGCATTGTCAAGTTGACAAATAGGCCTACATAACTTACTGTAGCCTTGGCAGCTGGTCTAGTTTGGGATGCACTGGGTTGTTTTGATTTTGTTGCCCTTTTTCTTTTGCATGCTAGCTGCCTTTTCCTGCTCTATTCTTTCCTTCTCTGGGGTGTCAGGGAGGATACAGCTTGGCAGTTTATTTCGTTATTGGGTTCCTTTTCTGGCTGCAGCCTTGATATAACATGTGACAACCAACCCCCCAAAAAATTTGACGACCAACCCCAACCTGAATTTCTTGCTAGCATCAAGGCCAACAACCATCTGACAACTAATTAGCTTGCTAACCACAATCTAAACGATAGTTTACCCTTCACACTTTCTGAGGGTAACAAGTGTTTTGTTATAAACCCATTGTGTAAAAGCCTAGAAGAAAAATACTGAGAAGCAAAATATTTTGAATTTGACATGAAAAACACAAAACATCCTCTCACCTGAAATGCAGCTGTCTTCCTCCAAGGAAGTCTATGCATGTGACCTCTGATCCCAATTCTGGACCTTTTTTATATCAACATTTCAGAGCTAGCGCGCTCTGGTGGCGAGATATAACGAATGTGACATCCAACCCATGTGACAAATTACCCCGTTCTCCCCTATAATGACGAGTTTGTCAATTAAAATGTGAAGTTGGGTTGTGTTCAATTCTGATGAAAAATCTTTAGCATTTGGCGAGATGTTTAATAATAAAGTGGCAGCGCTGATAGAGGCAAATAAAGGTTTTATAGGAGGTGAGGTGAGTGTGTGTGTGAGTGAGTGAGTGAGTGAGTGAGTGAGTGAGTGAGTGAGTGAGTGAGTGAGTGAGTGAGTGAGTGTATGTGTGTGTGTGTGTGAGTGTCTGTCTGTCTGTCTGTCTGTCTCAGTGTGTGTGAGTGAGTGAGTGAGTGAGTGAGTGAGTGAGTGAGTGAGTGAGTGAGTGAGTGAGTGTAGTGAGTGAGTGAGTGAGTGAGTGTATGTGTGTGTGTGAGTGTCTGTCTGTCTGTCTGTCTCAGTGTGTGTGAGTGAGTGAGTGAGTGAGTGAGTGAGTGAGTGAGTGAGTGAGTGAGTGAGTGAGTGAGTGAGTGAGTGTAGTGTATGTGTGTGTGTGAGTGTCTGTCTGTCTGTCTGTCTCAGTGTGTGTGTGTGTGTGTGTGTGTGTGTCTGTGTGTGTATATAAGATTAACACTATAAAGCCATGTTTATCGTAATCAAGTCCACAGCCACAGTTTGGTTTACAAACATATTCTAGTCTTACGTTTGGTTCCAGGTTCCTCAGAATATTATTTATACAAAATCTAATTTAAAACAAATATTTAGAATATAAAGAAAAATATATTTTTTTAAATATTTGTTAAAAATATAATTAAATAATAATTTAAAGCCGCTACGAGTAGCTTTGTCCCTTGGCGTCCCCTTTGGACAAAAGCGGTAGTATTTTTACGACGCCCGCTGTTGCAAAACTGTTTTCTAGCGCGTGCCAGGCGCATGAGTGTGAACTGAGAAGGGAGCAATATAGTGCATGTCCGTGTGTTGAAAGTGTGAGGACTGTTTTCGGCTCCGTGAGAGTGGTTAGTGACACAGCATCAACTAATACCAGTCACTGCCACACACACCTGATTGCAATGAGTTGATGCAGCAGTGTCACCTAACTACTCTCTCTCTCACGGAGCTGAAAGATTACTGTCCGACTCCTCACAGAAAGCGAATGAACGAGAGACGGCAGTTAGTATGGATCACGATGAGGTAATGTGTTTGTGTTGTTGATGTAAATAATGACTATTTCAGATAATGGTTATCTGATGATTGTGAAGCAAAGCAAACTTTGTGTTAGTACCAACCGCTCATTCATTTAGGAGTAAACACTGCAGTCTAGTTTCGCTCTCGTGAAATTGTATACACGTTGCTTGGCAACGCCCTCGTCCCCCCGTAGCCTATATCACTCTCCCTTTTAGCTTTTCTTCATTGCATTTTTTCTTTGATGGTTCAGCCCCGTTAGCAGTCATTATGACGACAAATAACTGTCTCAAACAAGGCTCCCGCTCCCCTTCCCTCACCTGGAGGGATAGGCTTCTCAAATCACGTTGCAGCGCCACACTGAAATCTGCGACCAATATGGATATGTGACCATAGAGCATGCACGCGTGAACCGAAAATCGGACTGGGTGTACGACCAGACCAAAAGCAGTAATAAAAACTATATAAAAACGTCTTTCTTTGCACTGATGGTCTGGTTTGCTGTTAAAGGTAATTTATGATTATGAGAGGAAACATGAGGCTGTTTAAAAGACATTTAAATGTTACTCATTGCTGCTTTAAAAGGGTTTTTAAACAGAGAGCGAGGTGATGCACCAAGCTACAGACTGAAGTGTTGGACTATTCCTTCTAAATGTTGTGTATGAAGTGCTGATTTAGGCAAATCAAAGGTTTTATAGGAGCTGGTGTGTGTGTGAGTGTGTGTGTGTGTGTGTGTGTGTGTGTGTGTGTGTGTGTGTGTGTGTGTGTGTGTGTGTGTGTGTGTGTGTGTGTGTGTGTGTGTGTGTGTGTGTGAGTGTCTGTCTGTCTGTCTGTCTGTCACAGTGTGTCTGTCTGTCTGTCTCAGTGTGTGTGTGTGTGTGTGTGTGTGTGTGTGTGTGTGTGTGTGTTTGTCTGTGTCTGTGTGTGTGTGTGTGTGTGTGTGTGTGTGTGTGTGTGTGTGTGTGTGTGTGTGTGTGTGTGTGTGTGTGTCTGTGTGTGTGTGTGTGTGAGTGTCTGTCTGTCTCAGTGTGTGTGTGTGTGTGTGTGTGTGTGTGTGTGTGTGTGCTGAACATACTGAAGGAGGCTAATGAAAGCTAATAAACTTGATTACTTCGTTAAACAGTTCAATACACACAGATAATTAACTAATTTTATTGGAGAAAATATAAGATTAACACTATAAAGCCATGTTTATCGTATTCATGTCCATAGCTATTAAAGCTGCAGTGTGTAACTTTGTGTGTTTGTGTGTTTGTGTGTCTGTGTGTGTGTGTGTGTCAGAGAAGTGAAACATTTTCTAAGGTATATTCTCATAATAACTGAATAAACAAACTTTCCTCACAGGAAAATGTAGATCCCTGGAACACTGTTTGAAGTTAGAAAGCTTCCTGAAAAGTTACTGTTTCACTGGTGTTGTTTACAAACATATTCTAGTCTTACGTTTGGTTCCAGGTTCCTCAGAATATTATTTATACAAAATCTAAGTTCAAACAAATATTTAGAATATAAAGAAAAATAGGGGAGAATGGGGGAATGTGAGCCATCGGGTAATGTGAGACACCCCCTGTATCTAGGCAATGGAACACATTTTTGGTCGTGTGAGATATATGTTTTCAAGCCCCTCTCATTTCCCCATGGCCCTGAAAGAGAGGACCTCATGGTGCTGTGGTAAGCATGTTTTTTTCACCAAAATGTCTTTTTTGCATAAATCATTTTAGCTCGCTCAGAGGGGAGCAAATGTAAAAAGTGGCTCGGATTACCCCGTTCTCCCCTGTTAAAAGTATAATTAAATAATCTTAAAAGGTTAATCGAAATTTTAAAAAAAATAAAAAATGTAAACAGAGAGCGAGGTGATGCACCAAGCTACAGACTGAAGTGTTGGACTATTCCTTCTAGATGTTGTGTATCAATCAATCAATCAATCAATCAATATCCTTTAATTAACCAGGTAAAATTCAATCAATCAATAACCTTTATTTAACCAGGTAAAATTCATTGAGATTAAAATCTCTTTTTCAAGAATGACCTTTAGCCAAGAAGGCAGCACCATGATACAATAAGAACAATCAATCACAATTCTCATACATTCAACGTCAGGTAAAGTACAATACAAGATCAGGGACAAGACTACATGAAGATTGAAATGAGTACAGTTATAAATTAAATAAATAAACTGGTGACAGATGAATGAATAAACCTGGCCGTTATCAGAAAATAGCTTTACAAACAATTGCATTGACCAAGAGAACTATCTTCTCTGTCCTTCAGGATTCCTTTGAATTCTCCCAAGGTGACCAGCTCCGGCAGCTTCAGCTGCTTTTGCACAGTGTTCCAGGCAGAAGGCGCAGCATATTTAAAGGCCTTTTTCCCTAACTCAGTTCTAGCTCTGGGTACCAACATCTGTAACACATCCCTAGAACGCAAACCATAGCTACCTTTGTGTGTGGACATGTAAACACATAGACATGAAGGGACCAGCCCAATAAGACACTTGTAAACAAAAAACAACCAATGTGAGAGTCTGCGTACAGATAGCGATGGACATTTCGCAGTGGCATACAGGGTACAATGGTGGACACGATTTCCACAGCCAGTTAAAAATGGCAGAGCACAGTGGTAGACGGGATCCAATCTCTTGAGGTACTGGTCAGGGGCGTTTATGAACAGCAGGTCACCATAATCTAACAACGGTAAAAAGGTCGCAGTGAACAGACATTTCCTGGCCTGCCATGAGAAGATGATTTATTTCTAAAAAAGAAACCTAATCTAATTTTTAATTTGGAGACCAGTTTTTCAATATGAAGTTTAAAAGACAATTTTTCATCTATAATGAAACCCAGGTTTTTGTACGAATTGACCCTTTCAATTTCGGTCCCATGACTAGTTAAAAGCTTTGGCAACACTTTTGGTAGAGCTTTTCCATTTGAAAAAAGCATTAATTTAGTTTTATCTGTATTTAAAACCAATTTCAATTGTGTCAGCTGTGACTGCAGAACGTCCAAAGCAGACTGCAGGAAATGAAAAGTGTCTGCCACTGATGGGGATGAACAATAAATAATAGTGTCATCTGCATAAAAATGACAGGCAGCATTGGTTATTGAGTCACAAAGATTGTTTACATAAATAGAAAACAACAATGGCCCTAATATGGAGCCTTGCCCTTTGACACAGGGAGAGAGGAGGACGAGGACCCAGCAAACTGGACACATTGCGTTCTTACTGACAAATAATTAGAAAACCAGTCTACAGCCTGCCTAGATAAACCAATTTTGAGTAGCCTGTCTACCAAGGTGACATGGTCGACAGTATCAAATGCCTTGGAAAGATCAATAAAAACAACAGCACAATACTTTCTACAATCCAGTGATTCAATTATATATATTATATAGGGGCGACTGTGGCTCAGTTGGTAGAGAGGGTCGGCTGATGATCAAAGGGTTGGAGGTTCGATCCCCGCCCTGCCACCTGTGTCATAGTTGTTGTGTCCTTGGGCAAGACACTTCACCCACCTTGCCTCGTGTGAATGTCGATAGTTAGCCTGCTATCGGTGTATGAATGTGTGTGTGAATGGTAACGTGTAAATGGGAACAGGTCTCCCTTGAAAAAGAGTCTTCGGACTCAATGGGATTTACCTGTAGAAATAAAGGTTAAAAAAAATAAAAAATAAAAAAAATATCATTAACAACTTTTAATGTTGCAGTAATTGTGCTGTGTCGTTTTCTAAAACCTGACTGGTGTTGGGATAAAATATTATTCACGTCTAAAAAGTCTTTCAGTTGGTCACTGACACACTTTTCAAGGACTTTGGCTAAAACACATAGTTTAGAAATAGGCCTGTAATTGTTTAAAACTGTAGGATCACCTCCTTTCAACAAAGGCAGGACAGATTTCCAAATGTTAGGAATCTCATTATTAGAAAATGTCAGATCAAAAATATGGGTAAGAGGTTCTGCTATGAAATCTACAGCCAACTTCAAAAATAATGGCTCAAGCTTGTCAGGACCTGCAGATTTAGCAGGGTCCAGATGTTTTAGGGCTCTTTAGACCTCAACTACGTCCAGTGGAACAATATTAAAAGATTGAACACAATCGTGATGTGGGAGTGGAGATGGGGAAGTATTCTGCATATTATTAGAGTCCGGATGTAAAGACTCAAATTGAGAACCGGAGGAGACAAAATGTTGATTGAAGCAATTAAGAATTTCTAATTTACCAGTCAGCCTACATGAATCCTTTACAATACATGTTGGTAGGTCGTTTGTGGCCACATTTCCAAAAGGAGATTTGATGGTTTTCCAGAATTTTTTAGGATCATTTAAGTCGCTAGTGGTTTTTAAGAGGTAGTATTCAGCTTTAACCTGTTTGACAAGAGAGGTAAAGCGGTTTCGCAGCTGTCTGAAAATCAGCCAGTCAGCATGAGAGTTGGATTTTCTGGCCTTAGCCCAGGCAATATCCCTTTCTTGTTGTAGACTAGACAGCTGAGAGGAAAACCAAGGATTGTCTCGACCTTTAACTCGAAATTTGCGGAAAGGGGCATGTTTATTAATAATATTGCTGAAAGCATCATGAAAGTATTTCCATGCCAGTTCTACATCATTGAAAAGAGAGATCCTGGACCAATCAAAGTCCCAAAGATCATGGTGAAAAGCTTGCTCACAAAAATGTTTTAAATCTCGTTTAAAAATAATTCGAGACCTTGATTTTGGGAGCTTGGCTTGCCTCACTACGGCTATAGCACAATGGTCACTCATATCATTAGCAAAAATGCCTACATCTGAATATTTATGAGGAGTGTTTGTTAAAAATAAATCAATAAGGGAAGATTTCTCTGGACATTTAATATTTGGACGAGTTGGGCTATCGATTAACTGAGTAAGATTAAATGAATCACAGGTTGATTTAAAACTGTCAGAGGAAGAGGATAACCAGTCCCAGTTAAAATCCCCAGTGAGGAGAATCTCATTAAAGTCTAAAGCCCAGTTCAGACCAAAGATTCACCTTGCAACTGCTTGCGACGAGACGGTTTTAGAACGTCGCAGGGGGGAAATCGCAGCAGTGTGAACTGCTCGTCGCAGCGCGTTGCAAGCTGTTGCAAGGCGTCGCAGAAGATTTAACATGTTAAAATCGCAAGGTCTAGTTTGAGAACGTTTCGGCGGTCTTGTCGCAAGGAGTTGCAGTTGCAAGCAGTTGCAAGGCGAATCTTTGGTCTGAACTGGGCTTAAGGTGTGTGTGTTGTTCATTTAATGATGACAGGGCCTCACTGGTTGCTGAGGGGGGTCTATAACAACCAGCAATGGTGATAGAATGGCCTTTAAGCAGTTCCAACTTCAAGGCTAGAAACTCAAATTGTCTGCTCAGAGATACAGATGAAAGAAGGGTAGTCTGAAATTTGTTTTTTGTGAAAATGGCAATGCCGCCGCCCTTCCTAGGACGGTCACAACGAAAAACATTGTAGCCCTTAATTGCAATGTCTTTGTCTGTTACAGATTTATTGAACCATGTTTCTGTCAATACAAGAATGTCAGTGTCAGACGTTTTAGCCCAAATTTTTACAAGATCCAGTTTAGGAAGTAAACTTCTAACGTTTACATGAATAACCCCAAGCCCAGATCTAGCTTTAAAATCACAGGGGGTACTCAGATAATTAAAATCAGGGCCGGGGTTAGGTTCAACATTTCCTCACAATAAAAGCAAAAGAACAATAAAACTCTTTCTTTTCAAA
>CM049398.1:1517500-1520000 GCA_026929865.2 Hyperoplus lanceolatus
AACACCGTGAGTAAAGAGACACACACACACACAGAGGGACACACACACACACACACACACAGAGGGACACGCACACACACACACACACACACACTGATGTACACACACACACACACACACACACACACACACACACTGAGATGCACACACGTATAGGCTACATACACACACCCACACATAGAGGGACTCGCACACATTCACTGATACACACACACACACACACACACACACACACACACTGTACGACGCACACACACACACACAGCATCACGCACGCGCCCCAAAAGCGTGACAAGCCGCCCACACGCTCAGGTAGGCAAACATGATTAATCAGTGTAGAAGCTGTGATTGCAGGCAGGCAGGTGTGTGTGCGTGTGTGTGTGTGTGTGTGTGTGTGTGTGTGTGTGTGTGTGTGTGTGTGTGTGTGTGTGTGTGTGTGTGTGTGTGTGTGTGTGTGTGTGTGTGTGTGTGTGTGTGTGTGTGTGTGTGTGTGTGTGTGTTCAGGCCTGAAAATCAGGTTTGATGACGTCACTGATCAAACAGGCTGATCAGTAAAAACGGGTTTCTAAATGATCCACAAATATTTATTATCACTTCAAACACACACACACAACACACACACACACACACACACACACACACACACACACACACACACACACACACACACACACACACACACACACACTCTGCTTTCTTCAACAATAACAACAAAAAAACACATATTCTCTAACGTCCTGGCTAAAGTTGCTCTGAGGAACTTTCAGTGTGTGTTAATTCTAGCGCCCCCCTTTGGACAAAAGCGGTAGTGTTTTTACCACGCCAGCTGTTGTTCCTGGGTGACCGTATACCCATGACAAAGGCATTAAGAAAAACTATATAAAAATAGCATTCTTTACACTGATGGTCTCGTTTGCTGTTACATCATCAGAGGAAAAATGAGACTGTTTCAGAAATATTTAAAAGTTCCTCGTAGATACTTAAATTTTTTATAAATCCCCCCCATAATGCATTGCGTCTTTTCAAATGACACAGAAGTTTTTTTGTTTTATTCTTTATTGCTTCTGTATACTTCAGTGTAAACGGTCCGACTAACCTCGCATACACAATGGATGGTTAAGTAGACAGTATGTAGTATAAACATGTTGAGTATGTAGGAGGGAGGACGTTAGTAGGGCTTTTACAACACATCTGATGTGTTCGGAAAGCCCCACTAATGTCCTACTCATACTAATTTTGACGTCAATTTGAGTATGTTGTGGTTGTGTATGCGAGTTTGTGTAGGTGAGAAATGCCCGGATGAGAACTTACTTCCAGGAAGATTTTGTGTATGGATCGACAGGATACTTTACCTACTCAACCGCCCCACAATGCATTGCGTCTTTTCAAACAACACATTTTGAGTATGTAGGAGGGAGGACGTTAGTAGGGCTTTTAGTATGAGTAGGAGGTTAGTAGAGCTTTTATTATGAGTAGGACGTTAGTAGGGCTTTTAGTATGAGTAGGACTTTAGTAGGGCTTTTAGTATGAGTAGGACGTTAGCAGGGCTTTTAGTATGAGTAGGACGTTAGTAGGGCTTTAGTATGAGTAGGATGTTAGTATGAGTGGGACGTTAGTAGGGCTTTTAGTATGAGTAGGACGTTAGTAGGGCTTTTAGTATGAGTAGGACGTTAGTAGGGCTTTTAGTATGAGTAGGATGTTAGTATGAGTGGGACGTTAGTAGGGCTTTTAGTATGAGTAGGACGTTAGTAGGGCTTTTAGTATGAGTAGGACGTTAGTAGGGCTTTTATAGTATGAGTAGAACGTTAGTAGGGCTTTTAGTATGAGTAGGACGTCAGTAGGGCTTTTAGTATGAGTAGGACGTCAGTAGGGCTTTTAGTATGAGTAGGATGTTAGTATGAGTGGGACGTTAGTAGGGCTTTTAGTATGAGTAGGACGTTAGTAGGGCTTTTAGTATGATAGTAGGACGTCAGTAGGGCTTTTAGTATGAGTAGGATGTTAGTATGAGTGGGACGTTAGTAGGGCTTTTAGTATGAGTAGGACGTTAGTAGGGCTTTTATTGTATGAGTAGGACGTTAGTAGGGCTTTTAGTATGAGTAGGACGTTAGTAGAGCTTTTAGTATGAGTAGGAGGTTAGTATGCGTAGGACGTTAGTAGGGCTTTTAGTATGAGTAGGACGTCAGTAGGGCTTTTAGTATGAGTAGGATGTTAGTAGGGCTTTTAGTATGAGTAGGACGTCAGTAGGGCTTTTAGTATGAGTAGGACGTTAGTAGGGCTTTTAGTATGAGTAGGACGTTAGTGGGGCTTTTAGTATGAGTAGGACGTTAGTAGGGCTTTTACAACATAGCCAGATTGAAACACTAAAAGCAAAGTAAACAGACCGGTTATGTCCATCTGATCTGATACCTGACTCCCTCTCCTCTCCACGCTATGACAGAAACCTGTTTCAGTTTCAACAGGTGTGTTAGCCCCTTCCCCAAAACAACTGGCACCTCTGTAT
>CM049398.1:1535000-1537500 GCA_026929865.2 Hyperoplus lanceolatus
GAGGAGATATTCACTGATTTTGACAAGAATTGTTCTCCAGAATCACTGACTGCACCTTTAAGTTTAATTAAGTCACTTTATCAGTCAGTGGTCACATTGAAATTCATCTTTCCTCATCTCCCCCCACTCCAGAGGGGGTCAGAGCGCAGGGTCAGCCATAGTACAGACAGACAGACAGACAGACAGACAGACAGACAGACAGACACACTCCAGAGGGGGTCAGAGCACAGGGTCAGCCATAGTACAGACAGACAGACAGACAGACAGACAGACAGACAGACACACTCACTCCAGAGGGGTTCCTCACACAGGGTCAGCCATAGTACAGACAGACAGACAGACAGACAGACACACTCCAGAGGGGGTCCTCACACAGGGTCAGCCATAGTACAGACAGACAGACAGACAGACAGACAGACACACTCCAGAGGGGTTCCTCACACAGGGTCAGCTATAGTACAGACAGACAGGCAGACAGACAGGCAGACAGACAGACAGACAGACAGACAGACAGACAGACAGACAGACAGACACACTCCAGAGGGGGTCCTCACACAGGGTCAGCCATTGTACAGACAGACAGACAGACAGACAGACAGACAGACAGACAGACAGACAGACAGACACACTCCAGAGGGGGTCCTCACACAGGGTCAGCCATAGTACAGCGCCCCTGGAGCAGTTTGGGGTTAAGTGTCTTGCTCAAGGACACAATGGTAGAGATGGTGGGCACCGTAATGTGATAGCAGCCACCACTAGATTTACTACTAACACCCCCCTGTTCGGAAAACAGCTAAACTATAAAATTCAATCTCACACACACACACACACACACACACACACACACACACACACACACACACACACACACACACACACACACACACACACACACACACACACACACACTGCTGGACTGACCGACTAATCCTTCATCCTGTGTTGTGTTGTTTATAGCCTGTTGTTCTCTGTTTCCGGCCTGATTGGATTATTACATTATTACATTAGACTTGGGTAATTCATCTGAATACGTGTCAACTTCCCTGTCTGCCTGTCTGTGTGCCTGTCTGTCTGTCTGTCTGTCTGTTTGTGTGTCTGTCTGTCTGTCTGTCTGTCTGTCTGTCTGTCTGTCTGTCTGTCTGTCTGTCTGTTTTGTCTGTCTGTCTGTGTGCCTGTCTGTCTGTCTGTCTGTCTGTCTATCTATCTCAATTCATAATATTTGCTTTTACAGCTAAACTATAAAATTCACACACACACACTCTCACACACACACACACACACACACACACACACACACACACACACACACACACACACACACACACACACACACACACACTCACACACACACACACAAAATAGGAAAATAAAATAAAAAACATGGCTTTTGAACAAGGATGTGTTTGTTTTTTTTGTGTCTGTACAATAAAAACACAAATTAAATTAAATTAAATTAAATTATTCTTTGTTGAAAACTCAACAGAGGAATTAACATTTTTCCTTTTGTTTTTCCACAGATATTTACAGATATATTTTATTAAGTTTATTATCAGTCGTCCCTTGGCCCAGCTGTCCTGTTAATCCTAACACTACATTTTACCATGTGTGACGTCACACTATTAAATTGTAGTGTTAGACAGTGAGACCATAAAAACACTCTTTCTGCCTTTTCTCAGGCTCGGATGAACCGATTTCTAAAATGTTTGCACATTTATACTACATAGGATCTCAGAGTTCAATACACCTTCATATTCCCACTGGTGAAGTAGGTCTTTAAGTGCAAACGGCCTTCCGAACATGGATTACTCAACCGTTATTTAAGTAGACAGTATGTAAGTCAATATTGAGTAGGAAGTGGGTAGTAATTAGTTGGCCGTTTGGAACACACCCCACGACTAATATGCATAGATAGTAAATAATATGGATGTAGCATCCGGGCTGACCTCAGTTATTCACACGGCATCCAATAATCCTGGTTTGTGCGTGTCGCCATCTTGTGAGATTTTTACTCCGCCTCACTCCTCTCGCCGAAAAGGGGAATCAACGTCACGTCGGGGGGAGGGAGATAGCTGACGTATACCTCCGAGGCAAAGTGAGGGACAATGGGCGGAGAGCTGTCACTCAAGAGATCGCGCCAATACATTTTAACCTCCAAAAGAATAAAAACTAGCGTGGGCCAAAACAATTCACCCCCCTCAGTGTTGTCATGGAGATATGACCTAAACATACAGACTAGAATGGTTTTGTGGACAAGGCTGTAAATAGGTTTGTAGTGACATTTCTTCAAGCTTTGTTGGTTCCAATAAACATCACTGGTGACTGGCTGCAGACTAGATTCTGACAAGATGGCTTTGGTCCAAAACATATAATGTCCAGAGGAATCGTTGAGCTGATCAAAGAAAACTGACAAACAAAAGATTAGGATGTGGACCAAGGTTGCGTTCCGAATCTCCTCCTCTTTCTTTTCTCTATTCTACATACTACATCCGACGATAAAAAG
>CM049398.1:1570000-1582500 GCA_026929865.2 Hyperoplus lanceolatus
GTAGTTGGCTAACAATCAAAAAAGACACCATTTAAAATAAGACGGGCAGCAAATACAATAAAATGATTGTCCTACAATTTAAATACATAGATAAATAACTCACCAAAGCAGTAGAAGTAGTAGTTGTATATCCAACCGCGTAATGCCCACTCTGTGTCCGTGACTATAATTAGCCTACCGCGACTAATTCCTCGCTAACGGAACGTTGCACCGGTCGGCTTTTGAATCTCAATCCTATATTCCATAATAAAGGCTTCTTAACTGTCGTTTGCTCGGAGCGAATGTGCCCGAAGTCAGCCTGGCTTCTTTACGTGACTTTCCAATTTTTTCAGCTCCGCATTCAGTGCCGCGGTGCTGTGGAGACCACACACTGGCTGCGCTGCACGGAGGTGGCAGTTATTTGCGGTTGCTGTTTGACACAACCTCACTTTATTTCACTTGGATCAAAATATTTAATTTTGTTAAACTTTATTTTATCCGTTTTGTGTCGTTTTTTACACGTGTATAACATTTTAAAATAGCGCCGGCCTACAGGCTACAGACACACAAAAAAAATCGATTTTCCTCATCCACCAATCGAGTTCATTTGAAACGAGGAGTACTCGATTATTCACGCCCATCCCTTATATATATATATATATATATATATATATATATATATATATATATATATATATATATATATATATATATATATATATATATATATATATATTATATATTTTATATTTTGGCATCTGATTAAAATGAATGTGATAGAGATGAGTGAACAGATATTTAATATGTCCCTCTTTCCCTTTCTCAGGCAGACAATGACTAAGATTAAAGCTGCAGTGTGTAGAATTTTGGGTCTTATTTCCTAGCAGATTTTGTAGAAAGTAATTATAATATCCATAAGTACATTTAATCTAGTGCATAATAGCTGAAAAAAAATTTTTGAATTTTTTTTTCCCTTAGAAAGGGTCTCATATATGTCCATATTTCTGCATATTTTGGACCAAGGCCTTGTGCCGCCATCTTGAAAGTGTCATAGTTGGAATGTCATCAGGTGCATTGTTTAAAATTTAGAATTGTTCTTGTCCTTGAAGGCCACTGTAGCTTCTGTTATTATTCTAAAGGGGTGGGGTTACCCAGGGAGATATATACATATTTTATCATCATTATTATTATTATTATTATTATTATTATTATTATTATTATTATTATTATTATTATTATTATTATTATTATTATTATTATTATTATAACAGAGGGACTTGTTTATCCTATGTTCCCCAGGGCGTGAGTATGGTAAAGAGGGTAACCTGAGACCTAGATAGATAGACAGACAGACAGACAGACAGACAGACAGACAGACAGACAGACAGACAGACAGACAGACAGATTAACAGACAGACAGGCAGGCAGACAGGCAGACAGACAGACAGACAGACAGATTAACAGACAGACAGACAGACAGACAGACAGACAGATTAACAGACAGACAGACAGACAGACAGATTAACCCATTGATGACTATGGCAATCTAGGATGCATGTCCTTAATGCCTGAGGGTTTTCAGACAAAAATAGTACGAATTGTCAAGTCTACCAAAACCTTAATATCTAAGCCTGTGTAGCACATAGAAACATGAAATAAAATACATTTAAAAGTTAAGGTTCACAGGTTCTATTTAAACATGCTCCCTTAGCGCTTACAAACCAACAAATATTTCTAAAAATCGTCAAAATTAGATTAATTAGAAAATTATTAAATATTGTTAATTAATAGATGCAATGTGTTGTGTGATATTCAGTCAGTAGTCTATAGTAGACCTTGATTACAGACAGACGACAGCAACAGACAGACTAACTGTTACAGTCAGACAGACAGACAGGCGCATTTTTATTATTATTTTGTTTTATTTTTTTATTTTTTATTTTTTTGATTGAAGAGTGATTTTCGGCAAACCACACAACTTTTTGGGTGGTCACGTGGTCTTAAAAAAATCAACAAAACCCACCTCATGCGTATTTGAACCAAAGACAGTGCATTCTATGCTGGGAATGCCATGAAAATTAGATAAAGTCATAATGCTGCAGCGATGCAGCATCAGGCAGGAGAGCCAACAGGCAGACAGTCAGGCAGCAGACAGTCATCAATGGGTTAACAGACAGACAGACAGACAGACAGACAGATTAACAGACAGACAGACAGACAGACAGACAGACAGACAGACAGACAGACAGACAGACAGACAGACAGATTAACAGACAGACAGACAGACAGACAGACAGACAGACAGACAGACAGACAGATTAACAGACAGACAGACAGACAGACAGACAGATTAACAGACAGACAGACAGACAGATTAACAGACAGACAGACAGATTAACAGACAGACAGATTAACAGACAGACAGACAGACAGACAGACAGACAGACAGACAGACAGATTAACAGAGGGACTTGTTTATCCCCCCGCAGGGCGTGAGTATGATAAAGAGGGTAACCTGAGACCCTGGTGGCAGAATTCGTCAGTGGAAGCGTTCAGAGTGCGGACACAGTGCATGGAGGATCAGTACAGCGGCTACACAGTCAACTCAGAGCACGTCAACGGCAAACAGACACTCGGAGAAAACATCGCGGATAACGGGGGACTGAAGGCCGCCTATAATGTGAGTATAGACTACAGTAGTGTCTGTCTGTGTGTGTGTGTGTGTGTTTGTGTGTGTGTGTGTGTGTGTGTGTGTGTGTGTGTGTGTGTGTGTGTGTGTGTGGAATAACGCTGGATAATTTTTTTTTTTTTTTTTTTTGGAAAAATCCTACACATTATACCCCATAATGACAATTTAAAAAAAGTTGTCCTGTTAATCCTAACCCTACAATTTTTACTAGTGTGATGTCACACATGGGAAAATGTAGGGTTAAACACTGAGACCATAAAACACTCTTTCTGCCTTTTCTCAGGCTAGGATGAACCGATTTCTAAAATGTTTTGCACATTTATACTACATAGGATCTCAGAGTTTAATACACCTTCATATTCCACCGGTGAAGTAGGTCTTTAAAGCCAATCGATGTGTTTCGTCTCCAGGCTTACCAGTCGTGGGTGAAGAAGACTGGAGATGAGAGGAGACTACCTGCTGTCAACCTCACCAATGATCAGCTCTTCTTTGTGGGATTCGCTCAGGTGAGTCAAACAACAACACATCAGTTACCATAGGGCCAACTTGAGTCCAAATACCACTTTATTTACAGATTCCAATCATTTACTAGCCTGGAAATCCAGACCCTGATGTCTAGAACGATAGAGGGTCTGGCCACGATCAATAGTCATTTCCAACTCAAGGGGCGGCTCCTACTCGTGCATTTCAAATGCCACTGCACGCAGTTGGATAGCACTACAACCAATCAGAGCGATGTACAAGGCGACGTAAGCCCCTTTCGTTTAGCGAACAGCTGTTAAACTGTTAAATTAAACGTTTGCCGTTGTCGGTCGGCAAAACAGAACATTCCACTTACTTGCTAATGAAAGATTTGAGTGCTCTGGCGCGCCCATATTGGATAGAACCAATTGAAACCACTAGCCAGATTTCTGGTTTTCTTGATAAAGCTTCAACGGAGCGTGTCCAGACCAACACGCGCAGCAAATTTAATTTTCCAGCACCTAGTGGCAGGTCTGGGTATGCCAGGATAATTTTTTACATCAGTACAGATAACAGTGACCTGTTAAACACACATAAACATTCAGGTCCAGCAGTCTGGCGAACAACAGAAAGAAAGTGCCAAAGTTCAAGGACACTGGAGGGGAAAAATTACAACTAACTTCCACTGTTATTTAGTTTATTTTTCTCTGAATACTACTGTAAGCAGAATCGTGTTGCTGTCTCAAACAAAGAGACCGATATTCATTGAATGTTACAGTGTATGTGCATGAACACAAAATAGCCTAGTCTCATATCACAAGGTCACCTCCTGTCACATAATATAATACAAACAAGTGCATAAACATACAGTAGGCCTACATGTAGTTTTAATACAGTGCTGATGGTAGGATGGCCTAGAGGTAAGGTGGCCGACCAGTAACCATGAGGTCGCTGGTTCGATCCCCGGCACCGGACAGGGGGGTGTTAGTTGTAAAACTAGCAGAGGCTGGTATTATGTCTACGGTGCCCACCATCTCTACCATTGTGTCCTTGAGCAAGACACTTAACCCCAAAACTGCTCCAGGGGCGCTGTACTATGGCTGACCCTGCGCTCTGACCCCCTCCGAAGTGTGGTAACTTGAGAGGGGATATGCGAAAAGACGAATTTCAATGTGCCTCGTGAACAACTGACAATAAAAGATAACTTAACTTAACTTAACTGATTGATGCCAAAATAATTTGAAAATTAATTTTTTTTACTACAGAACAACAAATAAGGCTTTGTCATAATTTTTAGGTTTTTTAGGCTCAGTGGTGAGCAGATCATGACGTTGGCATCATGCAAGCAACTCGTGAGCGTTGACAACTGTGAGACTTTTTTTTAATTTTTTTTATTATCCTTTATTTTTCCAGGAATATACTCATTGAGATTCAAAATCTCTTTTTCAAGAGAGTCCTGGCCAAGAAGGAGAAGCATAAAAACATAAAAGTTTCACATTAAAAAAACTAAATTTCACACTTAAAACAAGACACAAAACACAATAAAAAATAAAAATAAAATAAAAAGTCACAAAGCATCAATCTCATTGGCAGTGAGTCAGTGTTCAGTCACAGGGCATGTACAGTTTGCGGTTAAATAGTCCTTAATCCTGCTTTTGTAATTGTTCATGGTGATAAAGGATTCAAGTTTAAGGTGTTCCTGTAGCTTACACCACTTATACTCTGTTCTCTGTGTATCGTCCTCCAGGTGTGGTGTTCGGTGCGGACCCCGGAGAGTGCTCACGAGGGTTTGGTGACCGACCCTCACAGCCCGCCGCGATACAGAGTCATCGGGACGCTCGCAAACTCCCCCGAATTCAGCCACCATTTTAACTGTCCAACCGGCACGCCCATGAACACCGGGAAACGATGCGAAGTCTGGTAGAAAGACTGAAGAAAGGTGGATGGAAGGGGGTTAGGGTTAGGGGGCCATTGACTGATTGAAGATGGATGGATAAAGCCCATATCTCACTGTGCTGCGACAGTTTGTGACAAGTTGAAGACACAAAATTGCGAGAAAATATGCGAATTAGCGACAATTTTCTCTTGCAGTCTCACTGAGTTGGTTCCTCACGACACGTTTGCGAATGTCCTGGACAAAACTTGCCGGGAGCATTTATGTCTTGCGACGCGTTTCAAGACAGTTTAGAGACTCCCTCGCGAATGCAGTCTCCAACTTGTCGCAAACAGTTGCAGACCAGTGAGATAGGGGCTTAAGGTTTTAGGGTTAGGGGTTAGGGTTAGGGTTAGAGGGTTAAGGTTAGGGGCCGTTAATTTAAAGGTGTAGTGGGTAAGATTCTGGAGAATACTTTGTTTGTCAAAATAATTTTTTGTGATCTCATTTTTCCTCTGAAGATCATAAATTACATGTAACAGCACACGAGACCATCAGTGCAAAGAATGCTATTTTTATATAGTTTTTCTTAATGCCTTTGTCATGGGCATACGCTCACCCAGGAACAACATTTGGTGTGGTAAAAATACTACCGCTTTTGTCCAAAGGGGGGCGCTAGAATTAACACACACTGAAAGTTCCTTGGACCTTGAAGTCGTTGCCAAATCTAAAACTTTAAAAAATCGGGGAATATCTCCTCACCTGTGCTGAAAATAAATCTGGTGTTAATACACAGCCTAGGCTCTGTGGACTGGTATGTTGCTACTTAAAGGGACACTGTGTAATATTTTAAGTAATTTATTAGCTAAAATCAATATCCTCATTCATAAATATGTCCTCATTGGTGTAAAATCACCTCTGCCAATAATCTGAATGATCCTCCTGTGCGGAGAATTACAAATATTAATATTACATTTTGTACATTGAGCAGGCAAGTCTTATGGAGGCATCCATGTTTTTGGAATGTCATCAGGTGCATTGTTTAGAATTTAGAATTGTTCTTGTCCTTGAAGGCCACTGTAGCTTCTGTTATTATTCGAAAGGGTTGGGGTTACCCAGGGAGCGTTGCATTCTAGAACTTTGTAGAACTTTCTTGATGATGTCATATTACACACTGCACCTTTAAAAAACACACATTCTACTTGCATTTTTTCATAGCAATACATCTATATGGATAGAATTGTTGCTATGGGTTGTTTTGAGCCACTTTGTTTACATACCAGTTTACAGAGCCTAGGCTGTGTATTATCACTGGATTTTCAGTGCACACACAGGACAGACAGGTAGCGGATCATGAGGAGATATTCACCGATTGTTGATAAAAAAAGTGATTTTGACAACAAGCGTTCTTCAGAATCACGGACTGCACCTTTAAGTTTGTTCAGTAGGGAACTCAATAGAAAGATATGAAGGTTGTTAGTGTCTTATTTTATTATCTGAAGGTCGTTGCTAGGCAGTAATCAGGTTTTAAATCTTAAGTTCCACACATTTAAAGCAGCTACGAGGAACTTTTAAATATTTCTGATACAGTCTCATTTTTCCTCTGATGATCATAAATTACATGTAACAGCACACGAGACCATCAGTGCAAAGAAAGAATGCTATTATTATATAGTTTTTCTTAATGCCTTTGTCATGGGTATACGCCAGGAACAACAGCTGGCGTAGTAAAAACACTACCGCTTTTAGTACAAAGGGGGCGCTAGAATTAACACACACAGAGAGTTCCTCGGAGCATCTTTTAACTAATATAATGAATTATAGACGGCCAGACTTGATTCCGTGTCTGGAAAGTAAAGGACTCTGATGAGGCAACATGGAACAATGTCGCTGATTTCTGCTTTACCACTGTTATTGACTATTGTTATAATGAATGGGCTTTAGTGTGTGTGTGTGTGTGTGTGTGTGTGTGTGTGTGTGTGTGTGTGTGTGTGTGTGTTGAATGAAAGCGCTCTATAATCTCTCTCTCTTTGATGAATTTCACTGTGACAACCTCATAAAAAGTTAAAAACCTTAAAAATTAAAAAAAAGTTTAAAAAAAACGAAATTTTTGGAATTTTGAAAAACACATTTTTGACTCTTAAGTTTGAAGGAAAACAGCTGATATTTAAACCAACTGAGAACGCTTTTTTTGGTTGAGATAACTTATCATTCATATGTTAATGTAACTCTTGTTTTTGACTTCCACCAACTGAAAAATATATTGCAGACAGCTAGCCTTGAAAATTTGAGTATGACTAACTTTTGAATTTTTTCAGTGAACTATTACATTATTACATCGTCAGTCAGGGCCACTTTATTCAAGTGTGTGTGTGTGTGTGTGTGTGTGTTTGTGTGTGTGTGTCTGTGTGTGTGTGTGTCTGAGTGTGTGTGTGTGTGTGTGTGTGTGTGTGTGTGTGTGTGTGTGTGTGTGTGTGTGTGTGTGTGTGTGTGTGTGTGTGTGTAAAGATAACATTTTCCAATTGAGGTGTAATTTCACCAAGAATCTTGTTTAAAAAAAAAATCTAAAATTATCCTTGTCTACTATTTTAAAGTAAAATATTTTAGGCATCAGTTTCGTTTAATTCAAGTAAATCAACATCAGTGGCTTTACCAGTTAGATAAGAATACAAACGTGTCGTGTGTGTGTGTGTGTGTATAAATTAGATTTTATCATAAGAACAGAATTTTTTAAACTGCCTTAAAATATAAAATTATCGCCTTATTAAAGTTGCTACGAGGAACTTTTAAATATTTCTGAAACAGTCTAATTTTTCCTCTGATGATCATAAATTACATGTAACAGCCAAACGAGACCATCAGTGCAAAGAATGCTATTTTTATATAGTTTTTCTTAATGCCTTTGTCATGGGTATACGCTCACCCAGGAACAACAGCTGGCGTGGTAAAAACACTACCGCTTGTGTCCAAAGGGGGGCGCTAGAATTAACACACACTGAAAGTTCCTCGGAGCACCTTTAAGTTTTTGCCAAATCTAAAAGATTTAGCCGTCACAATTAACTTTTC
Organism: Hyperoplus lanceolatus; assembly: GCA_026929865.2. Taxonomy (NCBI): domain Eukaryota; kingdom Metazoa; phylum Chordata; class Actinopteri; order Uranoscopiformes; family Ammodytidae; genus Hyperoplus; species Hyperoplus lanceolatus. The sequence continues at coordinate 1,578,070 of CM049398.1, forward strand.
TTTTATCCGTTTATAAGCGCCGACCCTGAACACAACACAAGTTATAAAAATACTAAATAAGAAATAACAAATATTATATATATATATAAAAATAGTAGAACATAATATTGAGTAATTTTGAGTGTTATAAGTTGTTTAAAAATCAGTTTCTAGAGACCAATGTTTGGCTGTGTTCGAAAAGCCCTACTAACGTCCTACTCATACTAAAAGCCCTAACATCCTACTCATACTAAAAGCCCTACTGAAAGCCCTACTAATGTCCTACTCATACTAAAAGCCCTACTAACGTTCTACTCATACTAAAAGCCCTACTAACATCCTACTCATACTAAAAGCCCTACTGAAAGCCCTACTAACGTCCTACTCATACTAAAAGCCCTACTAATGTTCTACTCATACCAAAAGCCCTACTAACGTCCTAATCATACTAAAGCCCTACTAACGTCCTACTCACACTAAAAGCCCTACTAATGTCCTACTCATACTAAAAGCCCTACTGAAAGCCCTACTAACGTCCTACTCATACTAAAAGCCCTACTAACGTCCTACTCATACTAAAAGCCCTACTTAAAGCCCTACTAACGTCCTACTCATACTAAAGCCCTACTAACGTTCTACTCATACCAAAAGCCCTACTAACGTCCTAATCATACTAATTTAGTTTATTAATTTTTTGTAGGCGAGAAGTGCCCGGATGAGTACTTACTTCCGAAAAGATTTTGTGTATGGATCGATTGAATACTTTTCCTACTCAACCGCCCCACAATGCATTGCGTCTTTTCAAACAACCTCAGAAGTTATTTTTTTCTTATTCTTTATTGCTTCTGTATACTTCAGTGTAAACGGTCTGACGAACCTCGCATACACAATGGATGGCTAAGTAGACAGTATGTAGTATACATGTTGAGTATGTAGGAGGGAGGACGTTAGTAGGGCTTTTAGTATGAGTAGGACATTAGAAGGGATTTTAGTATGAGTGGGACGTTAGTAGCGCTTTAAGTATGAGTAGGACGTTAGTAGGGCTTTTAGTATGAGTAGGACGTTAGTAGGGCTTTTAGTATGAGTAGGACGTTAGTAGGGCTTTTAGTATGAGTAGGACGTTAGTAGGGCTTTTAGTATGAGTAGGACGTTAGTAGGGCTTTTAGTATGAGTAGGACGTTAGTAGGGCTCTTAGTATGAGTAGGACTTTAGTAGGGCTTTAGTATGAGTAGGACGTTAGTAGGGCTTTTCGAACACAGCCTTAGTTTAGTTTTAAAGACACCGTTACCTCAACTACATTTCCCACAATCCTTTAGTGTTGCTGCTCCGTGCATTTCCTGATTCAGACACAAGGTGGCGCTGCGACCCAATCAACTCAAACTGAACATTCACATATTAATAAACAGCACTGTGTGTGTGTGTGTGTGTGTGTGTGTGTGTGTGTGTGTGTGTGTGTGTGTGTGTGTGTGTGTGTGTGTGTGCTTTGCCTCTTGATGACATCACCGTCCCGTGCAGCTCCCGTGTTTGTCGTCTACGTTGTTTGTTCAACAGAAGAAGTAGCTGCTTCCTGCCAAAGACTGTGTGTGTGTGTGTGTGTGTGTGTGTGTGTGTGTGTGTGTGTGTGTGTGTGTGTGTGTGTGTGTTTTACTCTGTGTGTGTTTGTACATCTATCTTTGTGGGGACCCTGTATATGTTCTTAACCATTGTAGTGAGGACATATTGGCATTATGAGGACATTTGGGCCGTTTTTAACGATTATAAAATATTCAAACTTAAAACAAAACTATAGATCAATTTGGTTTGATTTCTCAATTTATCCAGCTTTTTAACTCTGAAAACATACATTAATATTACTTTTTAATTATTATTCGGAGTTCCTTATAAATTTAGGCATAAAGTTAAAGCATCTAAAAACACATACTAATCTCAAAAAGGCCTTTAGTTTAATGTTATGGGTTAGTTTAAGGTCTATGTTTTTGAGGCTGGGGTCCTCAGAAGTGTGTGTGTGTGTGTGTGTGTGTGTGTGTGTGTGTGTGTGTGTGTGTGTGTGTGTGTGTGTGTGTGTGTGTGTGTGTGTGTGTGTGTGTGTGCGTGTGTGTGTGCGTGTGCGTGTGCGTGTGTGTGTGTGTGTTGGCTCACAGCTGTGTGTGTATTATCCGTGTGTGTACAGTAGACGACAGTATAGAATCTAATGTCGAATAAACTCAGTTCGTTGTATAAAAACCTTTTCTGTCTGTGTCTGTGGAGAAAGGGGGTGTCGTCCACTTTGCTCTGCTCGGCGAATCAGAGCGCTGCGTTACAAACATGTGACGGTTTGTGAAGTTATAGGATTTTTTGGGGATTTTATTCCAGTTGTCAATAAAAAGATGAAGGACATATATTAAACACTGAATATAAAGAAATGTTCTCTGTGTGTTTCTTTTAGTGTAAAAATTGCGCGCGCGCACACACACACACACACACACACACACACTGAGACAGAGGGACACACACACATACACACATTCACACAATCAATTTTTATGTTTTTCATTATTCATTTATACAGTATATTTAAAATATTTTATATGTATTCATTCATTTACTTTTTTGTTTCCCCTCACATTTATTCATGTATTTAGATCTTTACCATTTATTCATTTAATTCAACCATAACAATAACAAAGTCATCTTTCTACACATTTATTGAAATTAATTTATTTCATTTAACCTTTATTTCTTCTCGAGAGATTAATTGAGCTGTGTGTGTGTGTGTGTGTGTGTGTGTGACCCTCTGTCTCAGTGTGTGTGTGTGTGTGTGTGTGTGTGTGTGTGTGTGTGTGTCCCTCTGTCTCAGTGTGTATGTGTGTGTGTGTGTGTGTGTGTGTGTGTGACCCTCATCTTCAATGATGTCGAGTCGAACAAATGCAAAGCAAAAACAACAATTCATACATAATATACAGTGCAAACATATGAAATAAACGACAAGCTGATGAAGTGACAAAACTATTGAAACATTTAAACAGCGATGTAGAACGGCTGGAATTAGAATGACATGGGTGAAAGTACAATAAAGCCTAATTTACACAGTTACAGGTAGAGTTTGGCAGGTTTAAGATAATATGTCTAAACAGGTTAAGTAATATGAAAGTATTTATTTTAATATTTAGAATTATTTGTAACCATTGCGTACATTTGGTAATTATGAATTTTACACACTAGTTTTTTTATGATTTTAATTATTAATGTATCCATTTATATATACATTTAAAATATTCTATATGTTTTAATTAATTTACTTATTTGTTTTCCCCTACATTTATTCATATATTTAGAATTTTTATTAAATAATTATTTTAACAATAACAATACCTTATTCATCTTCCTTTTTTTGCTCCCGATGGTTCAGACAGCGCCTTGCATGGCAGCTACTGCCATCGGTGTTTGAGTGTATGTATAAAATGTGTATTGTGAAGCGCCTTGTGACCCTGGTCTGTGAAGGGCGCTATATAAATAAAGCTTACTTACTTACTTATTCATCTTCCTACACATTTATTTTAATATTTAGAATGATATGTAACCTTTGCGTGACTCGCTGTAAAGAACTAAATAAAACTGTCATCTCCACACAAACAAGCCTCTCCCTAATCTGTGTGCATTTGTTAACTTTGTAAACTCTCTCAAATTGTAGCCTTTACGTTTTCAATAAGGCAAGATTAAAAAGTAAGTATCTTTAATATTGTATAAGCCCTACAATGGGGAAATTTACAATTTACATTATCTTATACACACACACAGAAAGAAAGACACACACACACACACACACACACACACACACACAGAAAGAAACACACACACACACACACACACACACGGAAAGAAAGACACCACACACACACACACACACAGAAAGAAAGACACATACACACACGCATGCATATCTGTGTGCATTTGTTATCTTCGTTAACTTGCTCACTCTGTAGCCTTTATGTTTTCAACAATTTAAAAAAATAATAATTAGAGAGGTATTTTAAGTATAATCTGTTATTAATCCTTCAATGGGAACTTTGCAATTGACATTCTATTATGTACACACACAGGAATGACACACACAAGCTGCATTTGTTATCTTTCTAAACTCTCTCATGTTGTAGCCTTTATGTTTTCAATTATGCAAGATTAAAAAAATAAATTAAATCTATCTTGCTAAAAGGTATATTTTAAGTAAATATCTTTAATATTTTATGAGTCCTACAATGGGGAAATGTACAATTGACATTCTGTTATGTACACACACAGTAAAGACACACACACACACACACACACACACAAGCATATCTGTGTGCATTTGTTATCTCTGTGAACTTGCTCACTCTGTAGCCTATATGTTTTCACTAATAACAATAATAAAAATAGAAAGGTATTTTAAGTATGTATAATCTGTTATTAATCCTTCAATTTATGATATAATGT
>CM049398.1:1590000-1592500 GCA_026929865.2 Hyperoplus lanceolatus
GTGAGATGTGCCACTTTTTGCTTAAAGTGATTCTAAAGTGAGGCCAAGACAAACTTTGGATCTGGAATAAACTGTTTAATATAGCTTTCGGAAAAAAAGTTGTCTTGTGGCACAACTTGCCCCCGGTGTGGTGTAAGTTGTGCGGTTGAAGAGAATACCATGGGGTGAATTGTGCCATTGATATATATCTCATAAACTGTAATGCAAGACAAATCCATTAGACAATCACTTATTTAAGGTTTATTTAAAGTAAATATTTTACAAAGATTGAAGGACACCTTTCTTAAACAAGGCCTAGCAGATCTAATGGTTTTACCTGCAAAGCTCACAATGACAAAGTCACCATCATCATCTTTCTGGCCATCTGAACTCTTGTCAGTGGTGTCGTTAAGTGGAATGGAGATGTCAGTCTCTTCTGAGCTACTGTAGACAATCACTTTCTTTTGGTGACCAGCGTATACAGCCATGCCACTGGCACAACTCTCAGAGATGTACTTCGCACTAGTTGCTCCGTGCTTGTGGAACCAACTGCCACCTGACAAATGTGATTCCCCCTACATTTCTGCCTTTAAATCAAGGCTCAAAACCCATCTGTACACCCTGGTGTTTCCTCCCCATTAACTATCTTACCTCTGCACTACTATCTGTGTTTATGTGGATGTATGGGCTTTACGTCTTTTATTTTGGTTATTGTTATTTTACCTTCATTGTTTACCTACTGAATGCACTATGTACAGCACTTTGGACAGTGCAAACTGTCATAAATGAGCTTTTATAAATACATTTTACTTACTTACTTACTTACTTACTTACTTACTTACTTACTTACTTACTTACTTACTTACTTACTTATAACTCACCAAGGCCTTTTGGCACAAATCACCCCAACCCCAGAAATTTGGATAATAGGCATGATGCAGCAGTTTAGGGCTGACATTGTGCTAACTGTATAGACTCAAAGTGTAGCATACCAAAGCACTAAAACATGTGTCAAATGTTTTCAAACTTGTCTATAATTGTTCAGACACAATAATCAAAAAACCTTGATCATGGAAATTTTACTTTGAAAGACAAACCACAGTTTTTTTTGCTTAAATGTGCTTATATCTTATTCCTTGTGTCTCCCTTCTTTACAGGATGAGTCAAATGGATGGCTCTTCTTAAATATGTGGTCACATTTCCAATTTCTTCCACGGTTTTCTAGAAACAAGGGGTGGCACAACTTTCCAACCGGCACAACTCAGGCCACTCTCCCCTACTGTGTGTGTGTGTGTGTGTGTGTGTGTGTGTGTGTGTGTGTGTGTGTGTGTGTGTGTGTGTGTGTGTGTGTGTGTGTGTGGTGTGTGTGTGTGTGTGTGTGTGTGTGTGTGTGTGTGTGTGTGTGTGTGTGCTTCCTTTATATGAGTTTTATTTGACTGTTGATTTTTTTCTCCCAGGATGCACCTGTTAAGTCTCCAGACAGAAACGTGTTCAGCGACGGAACGACTCGAGTTGGTGAGTGAAGCAAACCTGAAGTAGACAGACAGGGGGATGGACAGACAGACAGACAGACAGGCAGACAGACAGGCAGGCAGACAGACAGACAGACAGACAGGCAGGGGGACGGACAGACAGGGGGGCAGAGGGGCAGGGTGACAGACAGGGCAGGGGGCAGGGGGACAGACAGACAGACAGACACACAGACAGACAGACACACACACACACACACACACACACAGACACACAGACAGGACACACACACAGACAGACACAGACAGGCAGACAGACAGACAGACACGGCGCAGACAGACAGCGGCGACGGGCGGGGGCGCCCGCGGGGACAGGGGACAACAGACAGACACACAGCAGACACACAGACACACACGACAGACAGACAGACAGACACACAACACACGACACACAGACACACAGACAGACACACACACACACACACACACAGACACACAACAGACACACAACAAACAACACACAACAGAAAAAAGGAAGACAGACAGACAGACACACACACACACACACACACACACACACACAGGCAGACAGACAGACAGACAGACAGACAGACAGACAGACAGACAGACAGACAGACAGACAGACAGACAGACAGACAGACACACGGATACCTGCTATGAGAAATGTTCAAATTCACCATTTCAAAAGTCTGGGACAGTGTTCTTGTCCCATGTGACCCATGGAGACAGCTCTGACAATGTTCACGCTTGTATCCTCATTCATAAATATGTCCTCATTGGTGTAAAATCACCTCTGCCAATAATCTGAATTATCCTCCTGAGCGGAGAATTACAAATATTAATATTACATTTTGTACATTGAGCAGGCAAGTCTTATGGAGGAATCCATGTTGTTTGGAGTGTCATCAGGTGCACTGTTTAAAAATTAGAATTGTTCCTGTCCTTGAAGGCCACTGTAGCTTCTGTTATTATTCTAAAGGGTTGGGGTTACCCAGGGAGCGTTGCGTTCTAGAACTTTGTAGAACTTTCTT
>CM049398.1:1622500-1635000 GCA_026929865.2 Hyperoplus lanceolatus
AACTTTAAGCTGGGGTGGAGGATTTGGGGAGAAAATAGCAGCTGGGATAGAGATTCGAATCCAAATACCTCAACCGCTCCACTTGTTCTCTTTGGTCCCTCCCCTATGGTCCCTCCCTGACACGCTCTACACCAACAAAGTCGTGCCAAAGTGAATGGACAGTCCCAACAGCCAATAAGAGCAGAGAATCGGAGCCTCACTCTGATTGGTCAAAGTGTACAGCTCATGTTACCTTTGACCAATCAGAAATCACATACCCCAGCTTTAAGCTCGTAATAACGCCACACTGATTTATATATGATGGGTTCACATGTACTGGCCACATGAAGAGATATTTACACTTATCCCTGGCTCGAGTTATATTGTTATATAGTTTTAAAGGGACACTGTGTAACATTTTAAGTAATTTATTAGCTACATTCAATATCCTCATTCATGAATATGTCCTCATTGGTGTAAAATCACCTCTGCCAATAATCTGAATTATCCTCCTGAGCGGAGAATTACAAATATTAATGTTACATTTTGTACATTGAGCAGGCAAGTCTTATGGAGGCATCCATGTTGGTTGGAATGTCATCAGGTGCATTGTTTAGAATTTAGAATTGTTCTTGTCCTTGAAGGCCACTGTAGCTTCTGTTATTATTCTAAAGGGGTGGGGTTACCCAGGGAACGTTGCATTCTAGAACTTTCTAGAACTTTCTTGATGAATTCATATTACACACTGCACCTTTAAGGTTTTATCAAAGAATATATATATTTATATACAGCTCTGGAAAAAATTAAGAGACCAGTCTGGATTTTTCTGAAATCTTCATCTCTCCATTACTCATTGAAAAATGCTCTAAATGACAAAAGAAATGTATTGTGAATTTGGTAGAAATGTTGTCAGTAGTTTATAGTATAAAACCAAAATGTTCATTCTACTCAAACATATGGCTATAAAGAGTAAAACGAGAGACACTGAATATTTGGAGTGGTCTCTTCATTTTGTACAGAGCTGTATGTATGTTGGTTTCCCTCGTGGCATGAATACACTGCCATATATTATAATTATATCATATTTACTGTCCACATGAAGAGATATTTAAAGGAATACTTCACCCATACGGAACCGGCGTTCTATCATTATAAAATCACTATTATAATATAATGAATGAGGTTTTTCTTCCCTCAGTCTTCCCTCAGTCTTCCCTTGGTCCATCTGTCCTGTTAATCCTAACCCTTACTGTGATGTCACAAGAAGGAAACTGTAGGGTTAGACAGTGAGACCGTGAAACACTCTTTCTGCCTTTTCTCAGGCTAGGATGAACCGATTTCTAAAATGTTTGCACATTTATACTACATAGGATCTCAGAGTTCAATACACCTTCATATTCCCACCGGTGAAGTAGGTCTTTAACACTTATCCCTGTTATATTGTTATATAGTTTGAAGGTTTTATTATAAAAGAATATATATATTGTTAAGAAAAAATGTTGATGTATTTTCTCCAAATGTCTGAATATACTATGTGTGAATAAATGTCCATGAGTCAGATATGAGTTTCCTTATTTTTATTAGATGTTTTTGATGTGTGTGTGTGTGTGTGTGTGTGTGTGTGTGTGTGTGTGTGTGTGTGTGTGTGTGTGTGTGTGTGTGTGTGTGTGTGTGTGTGTGTGTGTGTGTGTGTGTGTGTGTGTGTGTGTGTGTGCGTGTGTGTGTGTGTGTGTGCGTGCGTGCGTGTGTGTGTTCTGTACATGGGGCGTCTGTGGTGAAGTGTGTAGGGTGGTCGACCCTCAACTACAGGGTCGCTGGTTGGATCCCCCGTCTCCCTACCACATGTCCAAGTGTCCCTGGGCAAAGAGACACTGAACCCTAAATGTCTCCTGATAGTTAGCTTGCACCCTGCGTGCTAGCTGCTGCTGCTATCGGTGTATGAATGTGTGTGTGAATGGTAACGTGGGAATGGAAGGTATAGGGTAATGTAGGACGTTAGTAGGGCTTTGAGTATGTGAGTACCTGCTGTTCCTGTTTAACCTGAAGACATATATGTCAAATACTTCAGACGTTATTGTCCTCTAAGGGAAATTCTTTATCACAAAAATGCATGTGACGCGCCCTTAGCTCAGTTGGGTGTGTGTGTCCCCCCCCCCCCCCGGGCCGGTGCGGTCGTTCTCTGCATGTCACTCCCCTCTCTGCCCCATTTCAACTCTGTCTCTCTACACTGTCAATAAAGCATAACAATGCCCAAAAAATTATAAATTTCAACCTGTAGACTGAGGGAAGCAACAGAGTAATTATCCTGGAGACGTTTTAAGAATGTGGAAGAACTAGAAAAGGAACAGGCTTGGGGCGACTGTGTCTCAGTTGGTAGAGCGAGTCGGCTGATGATCAAAGGGTTGGAGGTTCGATCCCCGCCCTGCCACCTGTGTCATAGTTGTTGTGTCCTTGGGCAAGACACTTCACCCACCTTGCCTCGTGTGAATGTCGATAGTTAGCCTGCTGCTATCGGTGTATGAATGTGTGTGTGAATGGTAACGTGGGAAAGGAAAACAGGTCTCCCTTGCAAAAGAGTCTTCGGTCTCGATGGGATTTACCTGGAGAAATAAAGGTTAAAAAAACAGCTGTTTTCTGTTCTACCTGAGGGGACCAAATACTGCTATTCACAATTCAACACCCAGACACAAGTAGCAGGTAAAATAATTCATAAGCCAAAACTGCACCCAAATATATCAAAACCCAATTTGGTCTCCATGTTGCACACAATAAAACTAAATTAATGTATTTTTATGACTCTAGTATACTTATCTATCTATCTATCTATCTATCTATCTATCTATCTATCTATCTATCTATCTATCTATCTATCTATCTATCTATCTATCTATCATCTGGCGCTACACCGGTCAGGCGCTCTGCGGGCAGCTAAACCCCGTCGCCCCGCCCCTAGTGTGACGTGAAGGACCTTCCTCCTCCGACACACAGCAGCAGCAATGGCGGACTACGACAACTACGACGATCGGGACAGGGCCTACGGCAGTTTCAGTAGCAACAGAGGGTAAACATCCACTTATTCACCGACCTACACATACACACATTAGCCCCAAAACCAGTGCTTGTTTCCCGCTAACTTTTAACCTAATCGGCTCCGAAGCACCAGGCCAAAAGCTCCAACCGCCGGATGATTCGCTTAGCTCGATCCGAGAATGTTGAGTCGAACGCTGGGTAGAGCGAGTAGGAAACACCGCGGCGTTAGCATTAAAGCTAGGCGGGGTGGTGGTGGGGGTGTTGCTGGTCCCCATGTGGCGGGGATCATCGCCCCATGAGGCGGGTAGATTACAGGCCAAACCCTGGTTGGTTGGACCAGTGGATCGGAGCTTGTTTAAAGGCCTTTGCAGCTGCAGACTGCCCGCATGGCTGCATCATGTGCCAGCCCCATTAACTGTATACAAGCAGCAACAGTAGCGTCTGGTTAAGTTAGCATGAGGTAGGCAACCGATCAATCAATCTATCGGCTATTGATCCGGTTGAATACTGCAGCTAAAATCACGTTTATGTCATGTGTTGTTGTTTCAAAATACTGCTCATAATAACCAAGGCCTTAGCTATTCGGTCAATATCGCGAATTGAAATCATATCTGCAAGATAAAAGGGGGGGAAACCCAACAAGATATAAAAGCTAGCTCAAATTTTAAAAACAAATATCTCGCCTTTTATAAGTTATTTATCAATGAATTAAGTTAAAATCACGCTAACTGATATGTTATTGTTTCAAAATGCTAATTATATTATTAATCAAGGCCCTAGCCATTGAGATCATCTTTCCCAAATCATATCAAATCTGCCAGACATTTTTTATATAGCCTCTTCCAACCCAAACTTTACCTTTTTTAAATAGATGTTTTAGTCAACTGTAGGCCTATGATTTGTTGTTTGAGTGACATGTTATTGTACATCTGTGAAACCCTTATTAAGTTGCCTTTTTGAATGAAATATGCCATAAAAGTACAGTTGCATTTCCTTGCTTTTAACCCATAAGAAATAAAAATCAAGACCAAAAATGTTAACACTTGCAATTATAAGTAATTTAAAAATTCACCAACAACTTCAATTAAGATTTTTATTTATTATTCATTTCTTACAATAATGTCTAGTCATGCACACACACACACACACAGACAGACAGACAGACAGACAGACAGACAGACAGACAGACAGACAGACAGACACAGACAGACAGACACACACACAGACAGACAGACAGACAGACACACACACACACACACACAGACAGACAGACAGACAGACAGACAGACAGACAGACAGACAGACAGACAGACAGACACACAGACAGACAGACAGACAGACAGATATACTTCCCCCATACGGAACCGGCGTTCAATCATTATAAAATAACTATTATAATATAATGAATGAGGTTTTTCTTCCCTCCCTAAAGGTGCACTATGTGTCAGAGAAGTGAAACATTTTCTAAGGTTTATTCTCATAACTGAATAAACAAACTTTCCTCACAGGAAAATGTGATCCCTGGAACACTGCTTGAAGTTAGAAAAAGAATAAGAGCTACGTGTAATTCTTAGTTTTGAATAATTCTATCGTAAATCAAATTATTTTGAGGAACCTGGAACCAAACGTGAGACTAGAACATGTTTGTAAACCAAACTGTGGGCCCTGCTGCTGTAAACAACAACAGTGAAACAGTAACTTTTCAGGAAGCTTTCTAACTTCAAACAGTGTTCCAGGGATCACATTTTCCTGTGAGGAAAGTTTTTTTATTCACTTATGAGAATATACAGTCATGGACAAAAGTGTTGGCACCCCTGGAACTCTGTCAGATAATGCACTGTCTCACACATACAAATTATTGCAATAACAATATAACAATGTTTCTATTACATTTGTTTCCAACTGAAAACACCAAAAAGGGGGCGCCCTTAGCTCAGTTGGTAAGGCGCCCCCCCCCCCCCCCATGGGCCTCGGCCAGCAGTGGACCCGGGTTTGATTCCAGCCCGCGGTCATTCTCTGCATGTCACTCCCCTCTCTGCCCCATTTCAACTCTCTCTACACTTTCAATAAAGCATAAAAATACGAAAATGCCAAAATCGGATACAAAATGTGCCAGACAAAAGTGTTGCCACCCTAAACTAAATACTTGGGTTGCGTTCTGAATCTCCTCCTCTTTCTTTCCTCTATTCTACATACTACATCCGACGATAAAAAGAATCTAGTTAGGATGCAGTAGGCATACTATTGGGACATACTTTACTCTCTTATTTCATCCTAACATGGCTCCTTGATCTTGCCTCTTGCTTTTATATCCGTCGCATCCCCGTTTGTTTTCACATGGAGGCTGACGTCACTTCATGTGCGCACTGGATTGTGGGTCAGAATCGCCCAAGTAGGATGCACTTTTCAACACTAACAATCTCGGCCGGATGAAGTAGGACATCCGGGTACTTCTAACCATCCTAAATCTGGCCACAAGAATCGGGACATCCTAAATCTTTTTTCTACATTTCATTTTTTTCATTTAACTTTTATTTATCCTCGAGAGACCAACTACCAAACTATATAGTAGAAAGTATGCGATTCGGAACGCAATTTTGGTTGCAGAACCTATAGAAAGCAGCGAATCGACCCAGAACACCTTTGGACCTCCGCCATGTTTGACTGTAGAGACTGTGTTCTTCTCTTTGAAGGCCTCACTTCATTTTCTGTAAACAAATTGAAGTCTTTTACCAATGAAATCATTTCCCATTTGGCTTTTTGTCTATTTGCTTTCGTGTTTTTTCCCATCGCAAACAAACGACATGAACATATTGATGCCAAAACATATTGTACTTTCAAACGTTCTCTGGGAGAAGCAGGGCATTATCTGGCAGAATCCCAGGGGCGCCAACACTTTTGTCCATGACTGCACCTTAGAAAATGTTTCACTTTTCCCTGCCACACCCAAAGTTACACAGTGCAGCTTTTAAAAGTTACTGTTTCACTGTTGTTGTTGTTGTTTACAGCAGCAGGACCCACAGTTTGGTTTACAAACGTATTCTAGTCTAACGTTTGGTTCCAGGTTCCTCAAAATAAATTGAAGACAAATTGATTTAATACTAAAAACTAGGAATAAATAATGAAAAACGACGTCACACTGAAAGTAAATAGTTGAGATGGAAGCTTGAATGAGGCCGATCAGGTCAAACTAACATCTGTTTGTTTAAAGGAATACTTCACCCATACGTAACCAGCGTTCTATCATTATAAAATCACTATTATAATATAATGAATGAGGTGTTTCTTCCTCCAGTCTTCCCTCGGCCCAGCTGTCCTGTTAATCCTAACCCTACATTTTACCATGTGTGATGTCACACTAGTAAAATGTAGGGTTAGACAGTGAGACCATAGAACACTCTTTCTGCCTTTTCTCAGGCTAAGTGCGGCCTTTTTCCTGATCATTTATACGGAGCTCCGGCTGAATCATACATTCAGTAGATTCTCCCTGCGTTCTGAATTTCCTTCTCTCTGTTTCTTCTATTCTACATACTACATCTGATCATAAAAAGAATCTAGTTAGGATGCAGTTGGCATACACTTGGGACATACTTTAACTTATTTATTTCATCATAACATGGCTCCTTGATCTTGCCTCTTGCTTTTATATCCGTCTCATCCCCGTTTGTTTTCATATGGAGGCTTCATCGATGTGACGTCACTTCAGGTGCGCACTGGATTGTGGGTCAGATTCGCCCAAATAGACTGTGGACACACACACACACACACACACACACACACACACACACACACACACACACACACACACACACACACTCTCTCTCAAGGTTTGTATTATAAAGATGCACCAGGTCTGCAAATCTCCAGATGTAATGTTTGGGTTGGCTTTTAACTGAAAAATCACTTTTCTTGTGGCGCTTGAGGATATTGTTGAAGGAAGTCCACTTCTAGGCAGATGTTCAGTCACTCTTAAAGCTCTCCATTTGTAGATGATTTGCATCATGGTGGAACGATGGACAGACAGACAGACAGACAGACAGACAGACAACTTGTCCTGTTGCAAAAATGAAAAACCTTAAAAGTGAAAGAAAGGTTCAGGTTACTTCATTTGCACTCGTATGTAAATTTACTGTCACTGTCATTAACTCCATCTCCCATGGTCCTCTCTGTTTCTGTAGTATGTAAACCTTAAATCTCCCATGCGGCCCTCCTAAGAGGCAGAAGGAGATGGCCACTGAGCCGCCCTTCACGGCGTTAGATAGACAGACAGACAGACAGACAGACAGGCAGGCAGGCAGGCAGGCAGGCAGGCAGGCAGACAGACAGACGTTCTGAATCAAAACATTGGTACGCTTGGTGCCCGAGCCGGGGAGGTGTTAGAGATAGCACCAGGTTAAAACACAGCTCTAAGCATGAGTCTGTCAGAATTGAAGTGCAAGTCACGAGAGTTGCAGTCCGGTTCTCCTTGGCCAAGCCTGTAATAAATATTGCTTCATAATTCATCCAAGTCTCCTGAAATATTCTTCCACCTGAGTTGACCTCCAACTTTAACAGAACTTCCTTCACATTATCCTGCCATTGTCATTAACTCCATCTCCCATGGTCCTCTCTGTTTCTGTAGTATGTAAACCTTAAATTTCCCATGCTCCTCTCTGTTCCTGTAGTCCCCGTGGCGGTGGTAGGGACGGGGGTAGAGATGGCGGGCGGGACAGCGGCCCTCCTAAGAGGCAGAAGGAGATGCCCACGGCCCCCCCCTGGGGGGGGAAGATAGGAGGTAGAGAGAAAGAAGGAAGGAAAAAAAAATAGAGACACACAGAGGAACAAAAGAAAGAAGGAAAAAAGAACAAAAGCCGCACACAGACCAGGAAAAAAGGCTGTCCTTCCGAGCTTGTTGGGGCCCTTCATCACTTTGTATCTGGGAACCTGCCTTTCAACACGGTGCAGGGAGACATAGACATCATCTTCAAAGAGCTCAACATACGCAGCGTGAGGCTGGTCCGGGACAAAGAGACAGACAAGTTCAAAGGTAAGGGCACGGGATGATGATTATTATTATTATTATTATTATTATTATTATTATTATTATTATTTTTTTATTTATTTATTTATTTTTATTTTTTATAATTTTTAATTTTTTAAATCATTAATATTGTTATTTAATTTTATATTATTATTTTTTTAACTATTATTATTGTTTATTTTAGAATTTAGTTTTTGACAAAGAGACAGACAAGTTCAAAGGTAAGGGCACGGGGTTATTATTATTATTTTTTAATTTATTTTTATTTTTATTATAAGTATTTATTTTTATAATTTTTCACTATGATTATTTGTTTCTATTTTTTTTTTTTTTTTTAGATAATATTTTTTAAATGTATTTATATGGTCCGAAAAAGAGACAGACAAGTTCAAAGGTAAGGGCACGGGATTATTATTATTATTATTATTATTTATTTTTTTATTTTTTTGTTATTATTATTATTTTTTTGTGTGTGTGAATCATTATTATTTTTTATAATTTTTTTAAATCATTAATATTGTTATTTAATTTTTATTTATTTTATATTATTATTTTTTAACTATTATTATTTTTTATTTTAGAATTTTGTTTTTGACAAAGAGACAGACAAGTTCAAAGGTAAGGGCACGGGAAGTTTTTTTTTTATATATATATATATAATTGTTATAATTCTTTTTTATTCCTTTTTTAATAATTTATTTATTTTTAACTAATTTTCTTTTTTAATTTTTATTTATTTTATATTATTATTTTTTAACTAAAGTTCAAAGGTAAGGGCACGGGTTATTATTATTATTATTATTACTATTATTATTATTATTATTATTATTATTATTATTATTATTATTAATTTTATTTTTTGTAATTATTATTATTTTTTATTATTTTTTTAAATCATTAATATTGTTATTTAATTTTTATTTATTTTATATTATTATTTTTTAACTAAAGTTCAAAGGTAAGGACACTGGATTATTATTATTATTATTATTATTTTTTTAAACTTATATTTTAATGGGTTTTTCATTTTTTATACAGACAAAATAAGTAGACACATACGGTACACACACAACCAACCCCCGCCCCCCTCCCTCACACAGACAGACAAGAAATACAAAAATGATTATTTATTTATTTGTTATAATTTTGTTTTTCATTTATTTTCATAAATTATTATTTTATTTTATTTTTTAATAATTTAATTAAATTTTATATATTTTTTTATGATTCGTGTTTTTTATTAATTTTTTTAATCATTAGTATTATTATTATTTATTTATTTATTATTTTTATTTATATTATTTTTTAACTATTATAATTGTTTATTTTAGAATTTTTTGTTAGTATTAAAAGAAAAAGGTTTTTATTTACAGTTTTGCAAAGTGACTCCATGGTCAAATACATTCAGATTGTCAATATGTAAAAAATAAGTATTCTAATGTTTATACCATGTGTTTACAGAAGCTACGATTGTTATTTATATCAGGAATATATACTAAGGTTGCGTTCCGAATCTCATACTTTCTACTATATAGTTTGGTAGAAAAAAGATTTAGGATGTCCCGATTCTTGTGGCCAGATTTAGGATGGTTAGAAGTACCCGGATGTCCTACTTCATGCGGCCAAGATTGTTAGTGTTGAAAACTGCATCCTATTTGGGCGATTCTGACCCACAATCCAGTGCGCACGTGAAGTGACGTAACATCGACGAAGCCTCCATATGAAAACAAACGGGGATGAGACGGATATAAAAGCAAGAGGCAAGATCAAGGAGCCATGTTATGATGAAATAAGAGAGAAAAGTATGTCCCAATAGTATGCCTACTGCATCCTAACTAGATTCTTTTTATCGTTGGATGTAGTATGTAGAATAGAAAAAAGAAAGAGTATGCGATTCGGAATGCAACCTTGTTGTAAATAATAGAGGCTCAGATCATGTGATGTAACTTCTGCTGCAGTGGATTGTGGGTCAGAACCTCCATAAAGCTGCTGGTTTCAACCATAGATAGTAAATAATATGGATGTAGCATCCGGGCTGACCTCAGTTATTCACACGGCATCCAATAATCCTGGTTTGTGCGCGTTGCCATTTTGTGAGGGGGGAGGGAGATAGCTGACGTATACCTCCGAGGCAAAGTGAGGGACAACGGGCGGAGAGCTGTCACTCAAGAGATCGCGCCAATACATTTTAACCTCCGATAAAATAAAAACTAGCGTGGTCCAAAAAAATTCACCCCCCTCAGTGTTGTCATGGAGATATGACCTAAACATACAAACTAAAATGGGTTTGTGGACCAGGCTGTAAATAGGTTTAATAAGACTTTGAAAACGGCCTGTCTAACAAGTGAGTCAATGAGAGATGGCTGTCTTCTGCTTCCACCCCCCTAGTGGCACTTCCGGGTTACTACAGTTTCCATTTTAACCTGCAATTTTCATTTTATTTGCTTCTTTTTAGGGTTTTCAAATTAACGCGTTAATTTCGATTAATTAATCACAGAAAAATTAACGCGATTAAAAAAATTAACGCAGATTAATCGCACTTCTATAATGCCCTTTGACCCGGTGCAAAAGAGGTGCGTAGCTGCACCGAGCTGCACCTGAAGCAGACACAGCCCGCGCGGGTGAAAGGGAGAAAAGTAAAGAGAGAAGCAGGGGGCCGAGGGCTCTATAGACGGTTTAATAAGCATGAAGGTAGGAAGACATCTTACTTTATTCTCCGCAGCCAGTGTCTGTGCATTATTGATTTAGTGGGTGCAACAATGTAGGCTAGGTTCAAAACAGTATCTCTCAATCGTTCTCCCCGTGTCTCAATTTTGTTTGCTAGCTGTCTCGTCGTCCGCGTAAGCGTGTGTGCGTGTGTGTGTGTGTGTGTGTGTGTGTGTGTACGTGTGTGTGTGTGTGTGTGTGTGTGTGTGCGTGCGTGTGTGTCTCTCAATATTTTTGCCTATGAGTACGACGATGGTGAATGAATCGGCATAAGCATCTGTGGCAGTGCAGCGCTGTCTGTTCTGGAGACAGAAGTTACGAGAGACGGAGAGAGAGAGAGAGAGAGAGAGACTAGCAGGCTATACAGCTGTTAATAAACAGGTATAAAAGTGTCATAAAAGTATGCGATTAATTTAGATTAATTAATCACAGAGCCTGTAATTAATTAGATACATTTTTTTAATCGCTTGACAGCCCTAATTCTTTTATTTGCTTTTAAATGTTTTTAAATCGAGTTTTAATTTTCATTTTATTTGCTTCTTTTATTCGCTTTTAAATGTTTTATAATGTGTTTTATGTATTCTAATCTTGCCCCTGTAAAGCACTTTGAGTGGCCTTGTGTATGAATTGTGCTATAGAAATAAACTTGCCTTGCCTTGCCTTGCCTTACAGTTGTGGTCACTTCCTTATTGGATGCTGGTAAAAATCGCTTGGTTTCAACACTAAAAGTCACCACCGGAGAATGTTTTATTAACCAGTATCTGACATTTTGTCTCTCCAGGGTTTTGTTATGTGGAGTTTGAAGATTTGGAATCTCTAAAAGAAGCGTTGACGTACGACGGAGCGGTGAGTGAACATTCTACAACCAGGAAATGAGTCTGAAAACTACAAATCTACCAGCAAAACTACAATTGCTAGTACATTTATTGTGCAGCACTAAAAATTAAAAGTCAATAGCCTCGTTTGAGATGTCGCCGTCTTGCTCAGACCTGCGCAATTATGACGTTCGGCTTGCTTCGCACAGCATTTTTGTTGTGCGCTCAGCAAGACGCGCCTTAGCCATCATGCGCTGGGGGAAACACTGAAAAATCCATGTATCAAAGCTATATCAGCATATGATGTACTGTACCTATGATATTAATGACCTCATAATATCCTAACCTTTGACCCTTGACCTCTGTCTGTCTGTCTGTCTGTCTGTCTGTCTGTCAGCTGTTGGATCAGAGGCAGCTGCGAGTGGACATCGCTGAAGGGCGTAAACAGGAAGGGAGGGGCGGAGGAGGCGGCTTCGGGGGAGGTAAACACACACACACACACACACAGACTTGAGGCTAACACAGTCTCTCTCTCTCACACACACACACACAGACTTGAGGCTAACACAGTCTCTCTCTCTCACACACACACACACACACACACACACACACACACACACACAGGCTAGCACAGTCTCTCTCTCACACACACACACACACACACACACACACACACACACACACACACACACACCATGTTTCTACAGTAGCACAGAACGGACAAACTTAACGGCCTTACACGTTTTTATATATAGTGGGCGTCCTGGGGAAATGCACCTGTTGGAAGACCAAGAAGAAGAAGAAGTACTATAGAATAAATAACTAAATACATCTTCACCTCATCACTTGATATTGTGGAAAGACTTGAGGCAGTGGTGGATGATGCCATCTTTAGTAACTATAGCTTCTTGTCCTTGAAGGCCACCGTAGCTTCTGGAAATTCTCCCCAA
>CM049398.1:1647500-1652500 GCA_026929865.2 Hyperoplus lanceolatus
TTTTAGTCTTTTTACTACACTACATACTAAAGTACAGAAGAGTTTTAGTCTTTTTACTACACTACATACTAAAGTACAGAAGAGTTTTAGTCTTTTTACTACACTACATACTAAAGTACAGAAGAGTTTTAGTCTTTTTACTACACTACATACTAAAGTACAGAAGAGTTTTAGTCTTTTTACTACACTACATACTAAAGTACAGAAGAGTTTTAGTCTTTTTACTACACTACATACTAAAGTACAGAAGAGTTTTAGTCTTTTTACTACACTACATACTAAAGTACAGAAGAGTTTTAGTCTTTTTACTACACTACATACTAAAGTACAGAAGAGTTTTAGTCTTTTTACTACACTACATACTAAAGTACAGAAGAGTTTTAGGGCCACAGACAGGAGAGGAAAAAAAATCAGATAAGGAAGATTTTTTTTTTTTTTTCATTTTGTCGAGAAATGTCAAGAATAAAGACGAATACTCCAAAATGCTATTGGAGTTAGTGGGGCATTTATGTCTTTTCAGCATACTACAGTTGATGTGCATGTATTGGGACGTCCTAAATAATCCTTGGCGTACTAAATGGGGATTGGAATGCAGGGATTGATTTAAAGGTGCTCCGAGGAACTTTCAGTGCGCCCCCCTTTGGACAAAAAGCGGTAGTGTTTTTACCACGCCAGCTGTTGTTCCTGGGTGAGCGTATATACCCATGACAAAGGCATTAAGAAAAACTATATAAAAATAGCATTCTTTAGCACTGATGGTCTCGTTTGCTGTTACATGTAATTTATGATCATCAGAGGAAAAATGAGACTGTTTCAGAAATATTTAAAAGTTCCTCGTAGAGACTTTAAATTCATTTTATATTTTTTAATGTGAAGGTTTGATACAAATAAAGTTGCTTATAATTAGAATTTCTGCATCTAAAACTACAAAATACTTTTTATTGACTGACATACTTTAATGATACATTTAAAGCTGCAGTGTGTAGATTTTCGGGTTTTATTTCCTAGCAGATTTTGTAGAAAGTAATTATAATATCCATAAGTACATTTAATGTAGTGCATAATAGCTGAAAATCTTTTTTTTAATTATTATTTTTTCCCTTAGAAAGGGTCTCATATCTGTCCATATTTCTGCATATTTTGGACCAAGGCCTAGTGCCGCCATCTTGAAAGTGTCATAGTTGGAATATCATCAGGTGCATTGTTTAAAATTTAGAATTGTTCTTGTCCTTGAAGGCCACTGTAGCTTCTGTTATTATTCTAAAGGGGTGGGGTTACCCAGGGAGCATTGCATTCTAGAACTTCGTAGAACTTTCTTGATGATGTCATATTACACACTGCACCTTTTTAAGTGATCTTAAATTAAAGGTGGAGTCAGTGATTCTGGAGAACTCTTGTTTTAAAAATCACTTTGTCAAAATTAATTCATTTCATTTATTTATTTCATTTTTCATTTAACTTTTATTTATCCTCCAGAGACCAGTTGAGGGGTGACCCTCATTTACAATGGTGTCGAGTTCAAATAAATTCCAAGGAAAAACAAAACATACATAATATTCAATGCAAATACATCAAATACACAACAACAGGTGAAGAGAGAAAAAAACAATTAATTAATCAATGTGTTTGCTCTTTCTTCCATCCTTCATTGCAGACTTCCCTGATATTCATTCAAAATGGAACCACCACCTCCTCCGACCAGGCGGGGGCACTATACACAGCGAGTCGCCTACAGAGAAAAAGAAGAAACTTTAAAAAAAAAAGTTTTTTTTGGTTTTTGTGCTGTATGTTATTGTCTCTCCTCTCCTCTCCTCTCCCCCCCCCCCCCCCTTTCCTCCCCCGCGCCCCCTCCTCCCCCTCAAGAAAAACCCCCGAGAACATTTTGTAAATTTGATGAAAATGAGTATTCGTCGGTCTGATATCAGTTTGTGGATAAAAACTGTTTTTTTTCTCTCTCTCTTTTAAAGGTGTAGTCAGTGATTCTGGCGAAATGCTTGTCAAAATAAAAATCATTTTTCGATGAAGTCAGTGAATATCTCCTCATGATCTGCTACCTGTCTGTTACTGTGTGTGTGTGTGTGTGTGTGCGCTGATATTGTTTACCCAATGTTAATACACAGCCTAGGCTCTGTAAACTGGCATGTAAACAAAGGGGGGGAGGCACCGTAGCTAGCAACAATGCTATCGATATAGTCTAAGCTACCGATCGCTTAATACTTTGTCTGTGATAAGTAATTTAGCTTCTGCAACTTTTCAAATGTTGACAGGTTGTTTGGCTTGTCTGCTGTTGCTAGCTACAGTTCCCCCCCCCCTTTTGCTTACATACCAGTTTACAGAGCCTAGGCTGTTGTGTATTAACGCTGGAATTTTTTTTTCCAGCTCACACACAGTACAGACAGGTAGCGAATCATGAGGAGATATTCACTGATTTGGACTTAAAAATACATGATTTTGACGACGGAAATGTCCCAAGAATTACTGACTACACCTTTAAATTCCTCCCCCTACCCCCCCCCCACCTCTCTCTCTCTCTCTCTCTCTCTCTCTCTCTCTCTCTCTCTCTCTACACTGCTACCACGAACAGAGCTGACGAATGTTTACAGTATTCGTGAAAAACTAAAAATACAAAAAACGTTTCGATCGCTTCTCGCTTTAAGGAAAATAATCTTTTATTTGCATCACTGTACCGTAGAATAACAAACACACACACACATAAACACACACACACACACACACACACACACACACACACACACACACACACACACACACACACACACACACACACAGACTGTCATAGAATAACAAACACACCGCTGTTATAAAGTTGCATTTTTTTGTTGTTTTTTTTTAGTTTTGTTTCCTACACTGTTTATGGCAATAAAAGTATCATCTTCATCATCTCTGTTGTTTTGTCCTTGTGACGGGAAAGTGTCTGATTCCAAGGTGGGGATAGCTGGGGAGGGTGTGTGTGTGTCTCTCTCTCTCTCTCTCTCTCTCTCTCTCTCTCTCTCTCTCTCTCTCTCTCTCTCTCTCTCTCTCTCTCTCTCTCTCTCTGTCTGTGTGTCAGTATCACTCAGATTGGACCCTCTCTCTCTGTGAGAGAGAGAGGGTCCAATACTCAATCTAAACTTTACATTTTCCTCCAAAATTAAGATAATTAAAAAATAAAACTCGTTCTGTTCAGCTTCTGTTTATTTCCCTTTTAAAGGTGCAGTGTGTAACTCTGGGTGTGTCAGAGAAGTGAAACATCTTCTAAGACGGGTTTTCAAAGTGTGAGAGAGTGAGCACCCCCCCCTCTCCCCTCAGAAAACACATTTCAGCGTAGCCCCCCCACCCCAAATTTTTCTAACCCTAACTTTTTCATTATTATAAACAACTCAGTTCCTATTTTACACATTTTAAAGGTGCAGTGTGTAATATGACATCATCAACAAAGTTCTAGAATGCAACGCTCCCTGGGTAACCCCACCCCTTTAGAATAATAACAGAAGCTACAGTGGCCTTCAAGGACAAGAACAATTCTAAATTTTAAACAATGCACCTGATGATATTCCAACTATGACACTTTCAAGATGGTGGCACTAGGCCTTGGTCCAAAATATGCAGAAATATGGACACATATGAGACCCTTTCTAAGGGGAAAAAAAATAATTCAAAACATTTTTTTCAGCTATTATGCACTAAATTAAATGTACTTATGGATATTATAATTACTTTCTACAAAATCTGCTAGGAAATAAAACCCAAAATTCTACACACTGCAGCTTTAAACTTATTTTTGAAACATTCTAAAGGTATATTCTCATAACTGAATAAACAAACGTTCATATACAGTCATCTATGTTACAGAAAAGGCCTTATCAACACCTTTAGTTTATACGAGGAACTTTCAGTGTGTGTTAATTCTAGCGCCCCCCTTTGGACAAAAAGCAGTAGTGTTTTTACCACGCCAGCTGTTGTTCCTGGGTGAGCGTATACCCATGACAAAGGCATTAAGAAAAACTATATAAAAATAGCATTCTTTAACACTGATGGTCTCGTTTGCTGTTACATGTAATTTATGATCGTCAGAGGAAACATTAGACTGTTTCAGAAATATTTAAAAGTTCCTCGTAGCGACTTTAAATCATTATATATAATAATAATAATATAATAATGTGAAGGTTTTTAAACTAATAACGTTTTTTATTATTAGAATATTTGCATCAAAAACTACAAAACTACATCACAGTTTCGAAAAGCAAGTTTAGATATGTTCAAGTTAGTGTGTGTTTGTGTGTGTGTATGTCTGTCTTATTAAGTGTCTGTGTGTGTGTGTGTGTGTGTGTGTGTGTGTGTGTATTTCTCTATGTGTGTAACCGTGTGCGTGTCCCTGTGTGTGTGTGCGCGTGTCCCTATGTGTTTGTGTCTCCCTGTGTGTGTGTCCGTGTGCGTGTATCTCTACGTGTCCCTGTGTGTGTGTGTGTGTGCGTGTGTTGTGTATGTCCCTGTGTGTGTGTGTGTGTGTGTGTGTGTGTGTGTGTGTGTGTGTGCGCGCGCGCGCGTGTCCCTGTGTGTGTGTATTCTTGGGACTTCCGTGTTTGCTCCTGCCTCAGTTGTCGTCAGATCAAAAAAACATTCAACTTTCAACATGACACGCACAATAACAACTTTAGCTTTAACGTGCTAGTTAGCGCTGATTAGCACAATATACGCTAACCGGCATTTAATGTTTAGTTAAGTAGTTAATTAAATAGTAAGTTAGCTTCCGTGCTAGCTACTGCACTGCTGCCATATAGAGGTAGGTAAGTCACCTATTTACTCGCTTAACACTACACGTTAATTCCTGCCTGATAGCCTGATATTTAAGCTAAAATAACCCGATTTAAATTGTCTAGTGAGATGATGGGTTCCCCTTTGACATTTTACTTTATATCAACTTCACTAACTAGCCTTTTAGTAGCTTAGCATTTAGCCCTGGAAGTAGTAGCAGAAGCGAAGGGTACTTTCCGCACTCC
>CM049398.1:1665000-1667500 GCA_026929865.2 Hyperoplus lanceolatus
CATACACACACACACACACACACACACAGACAGACAGACACACACACACACACACACACACACACACACAAGCGCACAGACACACAGTACAGACAGGTAGTGGATCATGAGGAGATATTCACTGATTTTGATAAAAAGTGATTTTGACAACAAGCGTTCTCCAGAATCACTGACTACACCTTTTAAATAAATACTCTCACACACAGACACACACACACACACACACACACACACACACACACACACACACACACACACACACACACACTCTGAATCTTCTGTGCCTTCATTACATCATAGTTTTCACACACACACACACACACACACAGCCAGTGACACAAACACACACACACACTCACAGCCAGTGACACACGCACACACACAAACAGGGACATACTGTACTTTCACCAGCAGGGGGCATCAGAGCCAGCAAAAACTGCCTTAACCATCACAGACAGACAGACGGACTTTATTAGTATTTTTCCATGTTACTATTCATACTTTTATAACCTCTGACGGGACCATTTGGGGATTTTATATCATCGCCTCTAGTGTAAAAAAAATAGCTTTTGAAATCAGCATCTTCTTTTAACCTTTATTTCTACAGGTAAATCCCATTGAGACCGAAGACTCTTTTACAAGGGAGACCTGTTTTCCCTTTCCCACGTTACCATTCTCACACACACATTCATACACCGATAGCAGCAGGCTAACTATCGACATTCACACGAGGCAAGGTGGGTGAAGTGTCTTGCCCAAGGACACAACAACTATGACACAGGTGGCAGGGCGGGGATCGAACCTCCAACCCTTTGATCATCGGCCGAGGGGCACTGTGTAATATGACATCATTAATATTTGTAATTCTCCACTCAGGTCAGGAGGATCATTCAGGTTATTGGCAGAGGTGATTTTACACCAATGAGGACATATTCATGAATGAGGATATTGATTTTTAGCTAATGCATTACTTAAAATGTTACACAGTGTCCCTTTAAGAGAGGAATCAGAATCACTTGTATTACATCTTATTGTACAGTACACAGGAGTTAAATTCTTAGGCTTGGTTAATTTCACATTCATACAGCAGCAACAGCAAAACTAAGGGTGCGTTCCGAATCGCATACTTTCTACTACATAGTATGGCAGAAAAAAGATTTAGGATGTCCCGATTCTTGTGGCCAGATTTAGGATGGTTAGAAGTACCCGGATGTCCTACTTCATGCGGCCAAGATTGTTAGTGTTGAAAACTGCATCCTATTTGGGCGATTCTGACCCACAATCCAAGAGGCAAGATCAAGGCGCAATGTTATGATGAAATAAAAGAGTAAAAATATGTCCCAATAGTATGCCTACTGCATCCTAACTAGATTCTTTTTATCGTCGGATGTAGTATGTAGAATAGAAAAAAGAAAGAGTATGAGATTCGGAACGCAACCGAAGTAAAAAAAAAAATATATAAAATGTGACTATGAGGGATGTGAATGGAATGTTCGTTCAAATGCGGAATGTTCCCACTAGAACCAACTGCCGAAAATACAACGCCTTAACGGAAGATTTGTGTGACTTTTTTTTTTTTTTTTTTTTTGGAGACTACAAAATTCAAAATGTTCAAATAAAACATCTCGAAAAACACTCACGCACAACATGGCACCTTTTTGACATTTTTTTTTCTGCTTAACATTTACCTTTAGTTTAAACAATGTCCTTAGAAACGTGTGAAGTAGAGTACGCCATGTTAGTTGTTTGTTTTATTTTGTCTTTTGTTTGTGTGTTCACTTTTTCAGTTATGTGTGTTTGTGTTCTTCGTATAGGAAAAAAATCCCCAAATAAAATATTTAAACAAAACAGTCGCACAAATAAAACCGGGAAGGCATTTTGGTGTGACCGTTTTTTTTAAATAATTTTTTCTAAATGTTTCTTTAAAGAAAATGCTTAAAGGCCTGCTTCCCCGGTAGTGAAACGTACTTTGTAAATATTACTGTGATGTCACAGTAAAAGACATCACAGTAATATTTACAAAGTAAGTTTTTTTTTTAACCCTATATTTCTCTTTCTGTGATGTCACGAGAAAGAGAAACATAGGGTTAAAAAAAAAACACTCTTTCTGCCTTTTCTCAGGCTAGGATGAACCGATTTCAATTTTTTTCGCACATTTATACTACATAGGATCTCGGAATTCAATACACCTTCATATTCAAACCGGTGAAGTAGGCCTTTAAGTACAGTTGGGAAATGCTTACCTATGATTGCTAACTGAGTAACAACATAGTTTGTTTTGTTGTGATTATATATGATTTTTTCCCTCAGTTTTTGTGATGGTTTGTACTTTTTTGACATTTGGGATTACACATTTTTATCTTTAATTTTTTTTTGGAAATCAGTTGTACAGAGAGCTCAGACAGGGAACTACATATGAACACATCCTTCTGTAATAACCTTCAGAATAGTGCTGAGAATGATCATGGAAAGTTTAGTTGATGTAAGTGCTTTAGAAGTT
>CM049398.1:1685000-1705000 GCA_026929865.2 Hyperoplus lanceolatus
TCTATCTATCTATCTATCTATCTATCTATCTATCTGTCTGTCTGTCTGTCTGTCTGTCTGTCTGTCTGTCTGTCTGTCTGTCTGTCTGTCTGTCTGTCTGTCTGTGTATGTCTGTCTATCTCTCTCTATCTATCTATCTATCTATCTATCTATCTATCTATCTATCTATCTATCCATCCATCCATCCTTCCTAGTGGCTCATGGTTTTATACTCTGTAAGATAATAAAATAGACGCATTTCGTTCCATGTAAATAGTCAGATGGACTTTTATATCTTCATTCTACCTGAGGAATAGAACACACTATAAAGTAGATGTCTGTCTGTCTGTCTGTCTGTCTGTCTGTCTGTTTGCCTGTCTGTCTGTCTGTCTGTCTGTCTGTCTGTCTGTCTGTCTGTCTGTCTGTTTGCCTGTCTGTCTGTCTGTCTGTCTGTCTGTATAAAGTAGATGGATGTTGTGTTGTCACAGCGTGTGTGTGACTGTGTGTGTGTGTGTGTGTGTGTGTGTGTGTGTGTGTGTGTGTGTGTGTGTGTGTGTGTGTGTGTGTGTGTGTGTGTGTGTGTGTGTGTGTGTGTGTGTGTGTGTGTGTGTGTGTGTGTGTGTGTGCGCTGGTGTATAGAGATATATTCTACCAGGAGACTCGCTCTTAAAGTCCCAGCTGCTGAAAATGCAAATTAGGTCCATAAAAAATCTGTATAGCATTTAGTGGAGCAACACGCACGCAAGCACACACACACACACGCACAGACGGAGAGACACACACACACACATGCATGCACGCACACACACACATACGGAGACACACACACACAGTCAGACAGACGTACAAGCACGCATGCACAAACGTGGGAGACACACTCACTCAATCACTCACTCACTCACTAATTCACTCACTCACTCACACTCACTCACTCACTCACTCACTCACTCACTCACTCACTCACTCACTCACTCACTCACTCACTCACTCACTCACTCACTCACTCACTCACTCACACACACAAACGTAAAACCATAACTGTTCAGTGTAAAGGTTTTTCTGCCTGGAATAAGCTAACCCTTAACCCCGCAACATTTGACACAGACACTTTAGAGACAGATTTCCACTCAAAAGGTTTAAAACAAAACATGTATCAATCTGAAATAGATATTTTTTTGGCATTTTTATGCTTTATTGATAGTGTAGAGACAGAGTTGAAATGGGGCAGAGAGGGGAGTGACATGCAGAGAACGACCGCGGGCTGGAATCGAACCCGGGTCCGCTGCTGGCCGAGGCCCATGGGGGGGGACGCCCTACCAACTGAGCTAAGGGCCCATGGGGGGGGGACGCCCTACCAACTGAGCTAAGGGCCCATGGGGGGGACGCCCTACCAACTGAGCTAAGGGCCCATGGGGGGACGCCCTACCAACTGAGCTAAGGGCCCATGGGGGGGACGCTCTACCAACTGAGCTAAGGGCCCATGGGGGGGACGCCCTACCAACTGAGCTAAGGGCCCATGGGGGGGGACGCCCTACCAACTGAGCTAAGGGCCCATGGGGGGTGGGACGCCCTACCAACTGAGCTAAGGGCCCATGGGGGGGTCGCCCTACCAACTGAGCTAAGGACACCCCCTAGATGTTGTTTATTGTTTAAATATAGAGACGCCGGAGCATATTTTTAGATGTGTGGGCGGCAGTGGCGAAGTGGGTAGGAAGGTCACCTCTGGAGTGCAGGGTCGGAGGTTCGATCCCCCGTCTCCCCGCCACATGTCGAAGTGTCCCTGGGCAAAGAGACACTGAACCCCAATGTCTTGCCCAGGGACAAGACATTGTGTGTGTGTGTGTGTGTGTGTGTGTGTGTGTGTGTGTGTGTGTGTGTGTGTGTGTGTGTGTATTATTCCAAATAGTAGTGTGTATGTTGCAATATTTTAATTTAGCCCCCGCTAGACATGCAGGGATATGAAAATGTCCCAGCAGACGTTGGTTAAGAAATTGATCATTTGTATTGCTTCACAGATGGGACGCACACACAAATCTTTAATTTAAAACGAGTAACATTTGACTATCTTTTAAACAGCCTCACATTTCCTCTGATAGTCATAAATGACCTTTAACCCATTGATGACTATGGCAGTCTAAGATGCATGTCCTTAATGCAATGAGGGTTTTCTGAAAAAATTGTACAAATTGTCAACGTCTACCAAAACCTTAATATCTAAGCCTGTGTAGCACATAGAAACATGAAATAAAATACATTTAAAAGTTAAGGTTCACAGGTTGTATTTAAACATGCTCCCTTAGCGCTTACAAGCCAACACATTTTTCTAAAAATCGTCAAAATTAGATGGGGCAGAAAAAAAAGAATAAATAATATAAAATATTTAAAAATAATATGCTAAATGAGGTTATAATCCTGCTTCCTTTTAGCATGGATAGTAGTGACTGAGTGTGCAGTGGAGGGATAAAGATGGACAGATATAGGAAGGAGAAGATAGCTTTATTTTATTATTTAGTTCAGTTATCACTGGCACCATAAATCTGACTTCCCAGTACAACTGGAACGCAGACTGACTCCTGCTGTCGGGAGCCGATCAGCTGGTCCAAACGGCTGTATACCACGGAGATGAAAACGAAACTGAAACTTAACTATCGCCTGGCTGGGCTGAATTTGAGTTGGAGCAGCAAAATATATATGTATAGCCTGAATCAATAAATATTGTTAATAAATAGACGCAATGTGTTGTGTGATTTTCGTCAGTAGCCTATAGTAGGCCTAATCTGCGCTCTGAACGCCACTAACTGTTCTAGAGCTGCAACAATTAATCGACGAATCGATGATTAATCGATTATTAAAATAATCGCCAACTATTTTGATAATCGATTAATCGTTTTGAGTAATTTTTTTAATAAAAAATTTCCAAATTCTCTGATTTCAGCTTCTCAAATGTGAATATTTTCTGGTTTCTTTAATCCTCTTATGACAGTAAACTGAAATATCTGTGTGTTTTGGACATAACAAAACATTTGAGGACGTCAACATGGGCTTTGGAAAATTGATCAACATTTTTCACCATTTTCTGACATTTTACGGACCAAAACACTAATCGATTAATAATCGATTAATCGAGAAAATAATCGACAGATTAATCAATTATCAAAATAATCGTTAGTTGCAGCCCTACACTGTTCTGTAATGCACTATCGCGGACACAGCCGGCGTATTTTTTTTTATTATTTCTATTTTTATTTATCTATTTTTTGATTGACGTGGTCTTAAAAAATCAACAAAGCCTACCTCATGTGTATTTGAACCAATGACGGTGCATTCTATGCTGCGCACACCATGAAAATGGGATTTACCTGTAGAAATAAAGGTTAAAAAAACATGGTTTCATGAGTGATATAACCAGGGCCGCTGCTAAGGTTTTGGAGGCCCTCAGCTCAATTGGTCTTAAATGGTCCACAGCAAAACATGCATGTATGAGGAGAACATGAGATATGCAGTTGTA
Source organism: Hyperoplus lanceolatus (assembly GCA_026929865.2). Lineage (NCBI taxonomy): Eukaryota > Metazoa > Chordata > Actinopteri > Uranoscopiformes > Ammodytidae > Hyperoplus > Hyperoplus lanceolatus. The sequence continues at coordinate 1,688,488 of CM049398.1, forward strand.
ATAGTGTTTATTATCAAATCAAATTAATCAAATCAGTTTTATTTGTATAGCCCAATATCACAAATAGACATTTGCCTCAGTGGGCTTTACATTCCATACAGTATGACAAACTCTGCCCTTATCTATCTATCTATCTATCTATCTATCTATCTATCTATCTATCTATCTATCTATCTATCTATCTATCTATCTATCTATCTATCTATCTATCTATCTATCTATCTATCTATCTATCTATCTATCTATCTATCTATCTATCTATCTATCTATCTATCTTTTTTCCCCTTACACCCTTAGCTCGGCTAAGAAAAAAACTCCCAGTAAAAAACCCTTTATCGGGATTAAAAAATGATCAGGATAACTTCACAATGTCATACCCAACAGGAATCCGTTGGTCCCATGGAAGGATTGATGGATAGTTATGGCTGACCATAAACACAGTGTAATCACATACAGAAATTGTGGAAATCTGAACAGTGTAGAGCTGTAACGATATGCGTAATCACGATAATTTTTTGAATTATTTCTTTTCTTTTTTATCTCGTCAGGTTTGGTGAAGGAAGCTGTTAAGTGTTTTATTCATTTATTAATTTAGCTTATCAAATCTGTCCAGGTTATTTGTTATTAAATGTGACATTAAGTTAAATGTTATTATAAATGTCATTTATGGGTGTGCTCCGGTGGTGTAGTGGATAGAGCGTGTACCATATTGGCTCCGGCCCTTCGTTGCAGTGGTCGCGGGTTCAAATCTGACCCGTGGACCTTTACTGCAGGTCCACCCCCCCCCTCTCTCTCTCTCTCTCTCTCTCTCTGTCTCTCTCTCTCTCTCTCTGTCTCTCTCTCTGTCTCCCCATTTCAACTCTGTACTGTCTAATAAAGCTTGAAAATGCCAAAAAAATAATCTTAAAATAAAAAAATTATTTAAATAAAATGTTTTTCAAATTTAAAAAATCGTTGTAAGTATCGAATCGTGGGTCAAAAAAAATCGCGATACTAATGGAATGGTGAGTTGGCGTATCGTTACAGGCCCTAGAGAGATGTGTGATTTACAGATTGATACAAACTCATTTACAGCGGGACTGGTCCATCCCAACGTTCTTCGGGTTATGAGGTGTTTTGGCGAAACACTCCGCGGCCGCCCTGTCGCACTCACACAGGATCATCTCACAGGCGTCGTTTTTCTCTGAGGAAGATAAAGACAGTCAGGCTTTTTAATCACAGAAAATCAAAAGTACAACAGCAGGGACGTACTACAGTATAAGACAGGTTGTAGATTCATCAACACAAACAACGACTGTGTCTCAGGTGGTAGAGCGGGTCGGCTGATGATCAAAGGGTTGGAGGTTCGATCCCCTGCCCTGCCACCTGTGTCATGGTTGTTGTGTCCTTGGGCAAGACACTTCACCCACCTTGCCTCGTGTGAATGTCGATAGTTAGCCTGCTGCTATCGGTGTATGAATGTGTGTGTGAATGGTAACGTGGGAAAGGAAAACAGGTCTCCCTTGAAAAAGAGTCTTCGGTCTCAATAGGATATACCTGTAGAAATAAAGGCTAAAAAAATAAATAAAAGGGCAAACTCGAAACCTGCCTTTTTAGTCAGGCTTTTTAATCACAGAACTTATTTGTTTTATCTTTTAGATTAAACCTGCAGTGTGTAGAATTTTGGGTTTTATCTCCTAGCAGATTTTGTAGAAAGTAATTATAATATCCATAAGTACATTTAATTTAGTGCGTAATAGCTGAAAAACTTTTTTTGAATTATTTTTTTTTCCCTTAGAAAGGGTCTCATATATGTCCATATTTCTGCATATTTTGGACCAAGGCCTAGTGCCGCCATCTTGAAAGTGTCATAGTTGGAGTGTCATCAGGTGCATTGTTTAAAATTTAGAATTGTTCTTGTCCTTGAAGGCCACTGTAGCTTCTGTTATTATTCTAAAGGGTTGGGGTTACCCAGGGAGCGTTGCATTCTAGAACTTTCTAGAACTTTCTTGATGATGTCATATTACACACTGCACCTTTAAAGAACCAACTGTTTTTATCTATCTCTTAGTCTGCTTTTATTAGTGTGAATGCTGGAGCATTCACACTATTGTTATCCAAATCTTTAAACTTATTTTTCCGCTTCCGTACGTTTTTTGGCTCTCTTCAACTCCTTCAAATCTTCAGCTATTTCAACCAAAATATTCAGCTCTTTAAGGACATGTGTGGACCTCTTTTAATTTTTTTCTACCTTTTCAAATATTTAAAATATTCAGCTTTTTAACCAACTTTTTTAACACTGAAGCGGATGGGAGCAGCATTCCAAACCGCTAAAACTTCCTCTGCTTTGAAACGTATCTCCTCCCGCATTTTTTCAGCTGGAGACTCCATTCAAACTTTAAACAATTCACATTAATTACAGCTATTAAATTCTTATTCAACTTTTTAAAATCTTCAACTGTCTTTGAACAAACACAGTTTTAGTTTTAAGCTTTTTTCAGCCTCTTTTTAAATTTATAATGGGATCCGGATGGGACGGAATGTTCAGAGGCAGAGTGGGGGAACCAACTGTTACAGTGTAAAACTGGTGTAAAAATACACCAAAACCTTCCACATAACTGCCTCTCACTCCCACAAATTAAACCCTACGTGGATAATTTTTACATCAAAATGTAGGACATATTCTTCCGGTCGCATAGATGTGACTACTGAAGCAATCGGACCTACACAATGGGAGGTCTGGGCTTCGAAGCTAAATGGTGTCCAACCAACTGCCGCCTTGATAACTGAGACATGACATTTCTGGAGAAAGGCAGACTGTACCACACCTTTAAAATGCTCTGGTTCTCATATTCTTCACATTACAGACATAATCTTCACACTGTGTCTTCATCAGATTCTTCTGGTTCTAACAATAAAATAATTTTGTCAGTTAGACTCAAGGTACGTCAGTTAGAGGCAGCGGTTTGAGGTGAGGTTTTGGATGAAATGACCTCTCTGAAGCCTCTAAAAGGTGGGATTTCTGCCTGATCACAGACCCTCAATAAGACATACACTCACCTTGGTGATTCACTCTGCCCATTAAAGGGCAATTTCACTTTTTTTCTTGATTATTTTTTTCTTTTTTCCGCTTTATTAGACAGTTCGGAGAGGCACAGTTGAAATGGGGCAAACACTCTGCTCTTTGAATGCCTATTTCACGCATATTTTTTTTTCATGTCTTTCAATTATAATTTTATCTAGACATTTTTAAATATTCAACATCATTCCTATAAGAGTTAAACAATTCACTACTGTTCATACTTAAGACTGTTTCTTACTTTTCCACATCTTCATACTCCTTTAGCTGATTCATATACATTCAAGCCATCAAGGTAGTTTAGCTCCAAGTCTATTCAATTACTATTTCATAGTTTTAAGATTTTTATCCATGTCTTTCAACTTCTTCATAATTTCAGCAAGAAATGTTATTCAAACCTCTGTATATTCAACTTTTCAACTCCTTTTAATCTTATTTTACACAATTATGACCTCTATAAACTTCAACAACTTTATAAACCTTTATAGACCTTTTTCAAATCTTCATACTCAGCTATCCAGTTTAGCGTAAGCTGTTTCAGCATTCACACGCATTTTCAGCAGGAAATGCATTTTCTAGTTTTCTATGTATTTTTTATTTATTTTTTTCTCTTCTATGTATTATTTCTAATGATTGTTTTTGCGTGTATGAATATATCGGGGGGTGTCGTGGGAGGGGGGGGGTGGGGGGGGGGGGTTTAAGAACTTTATGTTACATTTACTTGTATGAAAAGTGCTCTTTAAATAAAGTTTGATTGATTGATTGAAAGTAGAGAGAACTGTCAACAACCATTGATGTAAAATGATATAAACTGAGAATAGCATAATTTTGACTGAAACAGTTATATCCACAAAGATCAATTCTGATTCTTGACGTCACTCCTGCTACGTTACAATGTTAAAACTAAAGTGATGGAAATGGGGCGGCAGTGGCGAAGTGGGTAGGGTGTTCGCCTCTGGTGTGCAGGGTCGGAGGTTCGATCCCCCGTCTCCCCGCCACATGTCGAAGTGTCCCTGGGCAAGACACTGAACCCCGAATTGCTCCCGATAGTTAGCTTAGTTAGCTTAGCACCCTAGTGCTAAGCCTACCCTGCGTGGTAGCTGCTGCTATCGGTGTATGAATGTGTGTGAGACTGGGTGAATGTGTACAAAAACAATGTAAAGCGCTTTGGGTCTGTGATAAACGGAGATATAGCGCTATACAAGTCCATTTACCATTTACCAAATGGAGCATAATAATAAAATGGCAAACAGAAAATTTGGAAGATATGAGTGCTTCTTCCAAAATCGTGTCAAGGCCAAAGCCATTTCAAACAACGTATCCGCAGCCATCTTTGTTGTTTACTGTCACGGCTTCGACCGCGCATGATGCACGTCACTGTCGTCATCCGGTTACGTCCCATACATGGAGCTCTGTCTGTCTGTCTGTCTGTCTGCCTGTCTGTCTGTCTGTCTGCCTGTCTGTCTGTCTGTCTGTTGGCATACATAGGGCTCTGGCCCGCCCATATCAGATAGAACGATTTGATTGGCGGCTCCGACTTTTCTGACATAGTAAATGAGCTCGTATGGATCGTGTCCAGACCAACTGGCTGAGCAAATTTAAATTAGTACAATACTGCAGCTTGTATGAGCAAATGAAAGAGTCTATAACATCATGTGACCATTTGTTTCAGTGTACTCACTGAGACAGGTGACCTTTTTGCTTTCCTCATCACAGGTGTAGTGATACGGCTTAAAGTAAGGAACCGCCTTCTGCCTATACCAGGTAGAGCAGTTAGGGTCCACCTGCACCTTCCCGTAACAGTCATCGTGTACTTGACAACACCTACGGGTGAAGAGAAACAAACAAGACACATTTTAAAACTGACTGGACCATTTATTAAAGGTGCTACGAGGAACTTTTAAATTTTTCCGAAAAAGTCTCATTTCTCCTCTGATGATCATAAATTACATGTAACAGCAAACGAGACCATCAGTGCAAAGAAAGAATGCTATTTTTATATAGTTTTTCTTAATGCCTTTGTCATGGGTATACACGCTCACCCAGGAACAACAGCTGGCGTGGTAAAAACACCGTTAGAATGAACACAAACTGAAAGTTCCTCGGAGCACCTTAAACGTTTTTTGAGTGTGAAGCTGAATGAGTAAATGCTCACCTGTCCAGTTCATCGACAGGTGTGCCGGCGCCTCCCTTTCCACAGTAGCATCCGTAGTTGACATATTTGAGCACAGTGAAGATACTGTTCCCCTCGGACTCACACTTTATCATGAATGCAAACTGGTGGAGTGCGTTAGCTCTGGCTGACTGCATGTCTGAAGCACAAGAATCATACTTCTGTTGGTACTCCAGGAGAATCACTCGCTCACTCACTCGCTCACTCGCTCACTCACTCGCTCGCTCACTCACTCACTCACTCACTCACTCACTCACTCACTCACTCACTCACTCACTCACTCACTCACTCACTCCTACAGGCAGACTTCTTAAAGATAACACAAGGATTCTTTATCCGAACACACACTATAGAAATATACAATACTGAGTTGTAACCAATGAATGAGCAGATGGAAAGTGATTTATGATAACCAATGAGAGGACATGGAACACTGAAGTACAGGTGAAACTCGAAAAATTAGAATACCGTTCAAAAGTTCATTTATTTCAGTAATTCAACTTAAAAGGTGAAACTAATATATTATATAGACTCATTACATGCAAAGTGAGATATCTCAAGCCTTTATTTGTTATCATTTTGATTATTATGGCTTACAGCTTATGAAAACCCCACATTCAAAAACATTACATGAAATCAATAAAAAAAGGGATTTTAAATACAGAAATGTCGGCCCTCTATAAAGTATAATCATCCATATGTAGGGGAGAACGGGGTAAGTAGGCACACTTTTTACTCTAGTGAGAATTGCTCATCACCAAAACATCTGTCAATAGCCATTCCTACATTAAATTGAAGCTTAAGGTGTTGGCTTGAAATGTGTGTTTCTCTTTTTTTCCAACTTATTGTAATGAAGAAGTAATTTACCATCAAAGACACTCTGACACATTGTGACAACCAACCCCATCAAGGGGTCGGTTGTCACAATGTTATCTTAATGGGAAAAATCTTAAAAAGAAGGCAATGAGGCAGAACCAAATTAGAAAGTTTAATTGCATTGTCAAGTTGACAAATAGGCCTACATAACTTACTGTAGCCTTGGCAGCTGGTCTAGTTTGGGATGCACTGGGTTGTTTTGATTTTGTTGCCCTTTTTTCTTTTGCTTGCTAGCTGCCTTTTCCTGCTCTATTCTTTCCTTCTCTGGGGTGTCAGTGAGGATACAGCTTGACAATTTCTTTCGTTATTGGGTTCCTTTTCTGGCTGCAACTTTTGGATAACATGTGACAACCAACCCCCCAAAAAATTTGACGACCAACCCCAACCTGAATTTCTTGCTAGCATCAAGGCCAACAACCATCTGACAACTAATTAGCTTGCTAACAACAATCTAAACTATAGTTTACCCTTCACACTTTCTGAGGGTAACAAGTGTTTTGTTATAAACCCATTGTGTAAAAGCCTAGAAGAAAATTACTGAGAAGCAAAATATTTTGAATTTGACATGAAAAACACAAAACATCCTCTCACCTGAAATGCAGCTGTATTCCTCCAAGGAAGTCTATGTATGTGACCTCTGATCCCAATTCTGGACCTTTTTTATATCAACATTTCAGAGCTAGCGCGCTCTGGTGGCGAGATATAACGAATGTGACATCCAACCCATGTGACAAATTACCCCGTTCTCCCCTACTCAGTACTTGGTTTGGGTCCCCTTTTGCATGAATTCTTGCCTCAATTCCAATTCATTTTCCATGATATTCTAATAATATGAGTTTCACCTGTATGTGTGTTCACAGCCACAGTACATACAGATTATCCAATGTTACTCACCATTAGTAGAGTATAGTGAGCAGTCACGTTGGCGGTGGCAGTGCGCAGTCACTAAGATAAAACAAATAGACTGTATTAACTCTGGACATTATTTGGGACATCAAGAGAAGGGTCCATCGGGTCAGAAAAGAAAAAACCCTGTTGGGGGTCTGGGGGCATTCTGACCCCCCAGAAGGTTTTTTAACATGTAATAGAATAATAGAACAGAATAAAGGAAAAAGTCAACATTTATTTTAGTTAAGATGAATATTAAAATTAGCAAAGCAACATAAACTTGCTAGCAGCCAGATGCTTAACAACTGGACTGAGGGACCGATAACAACTAGCTTTTGCTAACGTTATTGGGGCTACTAGCGAGGGTTGGGAGGTAATCGCGGTAAAAATCGAGAATCTGCCTTCTCACACGCGATACAGGATCGTGGCTCTGTGTATTGCGATTTCGATACGCATATCATTAAAGCCCTAGGTATTACTGTATGTCTGTGTTTGGAGCATAGATAACATAAAATGGATGTAGCATCCGGGCTGCATACAATCTTCTTCTCCTATGATAGAACTCCTCTAAGGGATCAACCCTTAATTTGTCAAAAAAGGACAAAGCTGTAGGTTAAAATGAGTATTTGAAGGATGTGATTGTGATTAGTTTTGCCACCTGTGTCATGGTTGTTGTGTCCTTGGGCAAGACACTTCACCCATCTTGCCTCGTGTGAATGTCGATAGTTAGCCTGCTGCTATCGGTGTATGAATGTGTGTGTGAATGGTAACGTGGGAAAGGAAAACAGGTCTCCCTTGCAAAGAGTCTTCGGTCTCAATGGGATTTACCTGTAGAAATAAAGGTAAAAAAAAAAAAAAAAAAAAAAATGGATACCGCCCAACCCTACTAAATATCTAAAAAAATAAAACTTTTATTTATGAAATTCTGCCATTACTAAGAAAATGCAACACTAATAAAATATATAATTGAAACTACGTACACAAAACTGGTTCAAAACCTTTGATGACCAGAGATCGTTGGAAATTGCACATTGGTCCTATATCAGTGGATTAGCTGCCATCTTTGATTTATCAGTGTTTGTGTTAAAGGTGGGGTATGTGATTTCAAATTAACATGAGCGGTACACTCTGACCAATCAGAGTGAGGCTTCGATTCTAAAAAAAAAAAAAAAAAAAAAAAAAATCCGATACTCTGTTCTTATTGGCTGTTGGGACTTTCAACTGTTAAAATCTCTATCCCAACTGCTATTTTCTCCCCAAGAACTGTCAGATCTTGGGTGGCCAATCAGATTTAAAAATCGCCACTGCAGCAACCGGCATCGCACTAGTTACATTAGGCTACACAACTAATTAAAACAACTCCGCGCTAGCCACGAATATGCACATAACCACATAAAAAAACGTGTGTGTGACAGTGTGTGTGTTCGTGTGTGTGTGTGTATGTGTTTGTGTGTGTGTGTGTGTGTGTGTGTTCGTGTGTGTGTCTGTCTGTCTGTCTGTCTGTCTGTGTGTGTGTGTGTGTGTTCGTGTGTGTCTGTCTGTGTGTGTGTGTGTGTGTGTGTGTGTGTGTGTGTGTGTGTGTGTGTGTACCATCAGACATGTCTTGCAGCACCAGACTCTCCAGCTCTCCCCAGTCTGTGTTGAGTTTCTTCATCAGTTTGAAGGCGTTGATCGGGGGATAAAGGTCCTGAGAACCCTCGGAGAGGATGTCCAGTGTGTTTACCCATCTGTCACACACACACACACACACACACACACACACACACACACACACACACACACACACACACACACACACACACACACGTGTTAATGTTATAAGGTGTGCAACCCCCCGCCCCCCCTTCCCACCCAGTCCTCTTCACAGCAGACCCGGGTTAGAATCCAGCCCGGGTCGTTCTCTGCATGTCATTCCTCTGTCTGTCTGTCTGTCCTCTTCACAGCAGACCCGGGTTAGAGTCCAGCCCAAAAGTAATCTTAAAAAAACAACAACAAAAAAACAAGGTGTAGTCTCTCTTAGGGCGCACTCACACTAGTGCCGTTGGCCTGTTCCGTGCTGCAGGAAGATTCAGCACGATCCCCCCCCCCCTCCCCACTCCCCCCACTGGCCCGTGCTCACACTGCTTGTGGCATGGGCACGATTGCACCTTGCCTACGTCACCGTGCGTGTTTAGGACTTGGAGCGTAGTCTTGTAGGCTATATTGTGAATATTTTCATCCGGCCAAATTTGCATCATATATTCCACTTCCACATTAGAGCAACGAGAATCCTTAAGCTGTTGTTTTTTTAAATGTAGCCTTGACGTAATAGGTCGCGGTGGACAGTCTCATATTTGTGCAGCACGCTGTTTATTATTAATATAACGGCCCGTCATCAGACCATACGTACCGGATGGTTTTATACACATCGATCGCTCCATCAAATCCAAGTCAGACCTTTTTGTATGGGCAGAGATAGTTTTTTTTAAGTGTCTTTATAAAGTTTCTTGTTAAACCTTAGTGTAGGCTACTGTTTCCTTATCACCGGGCCGCGGTGTGTTGTTTTGGGTGCGTCTCCACCGCCATGCGTAAAGGCAGTATTATGACAGCTGACGGGAGGAAAAAGAAAAAAAATCATCTGACGAACGTGAGTAAACACGAAAACCTTTTTGCTTTGCTCTCTGCGCTCACATGTTTAGCTCTCTCCCTCTTTTATTAGCCCACACCTAGGCCTACACACACGTTCATTCTCACACATTTTATGTAGCTACAAGTCCAAGTGGTGGGCAATTCTGGTGCCAACTAGTAAGGCAGCGGACGTTAACGGACAATGCATCCTTAATAAATTCACGTCAGGAACGCCGCCTGTGCGCTTGCTTGTGCGCGTGTCATCTCATTAGCATCTGTACTTTGGCCACGGCACACCTCTCCCAGGTGTGCCGTGGCCAAGGGGCTGTTCCGTGCTGGAATACGGATGGCGTGGTCACACTAGCCAAACGTTCTAGACTTTAGTATGCAAATGAGCTCGAGCACGGGGCCGCGGCCCTAGTGTGAGTGGCCCCTTACCTTTTGATCTGATACACTTTTGCCTCGTCTGCGTCGATGTAATCCCGCAAGAACTTGACCAGGTCTGTCCTTGTGTGCAGCTCAGTCATCTGACCTGAGGACACACACACACACACACACACACACACACACACACACACACACACACACACACACACACACACACACACACACACACACACACATTATTTTATTAACTTATTTATTAATATGTTGATTTATATATATATAGGTATATATGTCGTTTTTAATTCTCAGGGATGATGGGATTTGAACAGTTGACAGTCCCAACAGCCAATAAGAACAGAGAATTTTTTTTTTTTTTTTTTTTTTTTTTAGAATCGGAGCCTCGCTCTGATTGGTCAAAGTGTACCACTCAGTTTAATTTTAACCAATCAGAAATCACATACCCCACCTTGAAATACACACACACACACACACACACTGAGATTCCTTATATGTGAATTGCCTGCTGCCAGTTCCGACCGTGTCACCCTAAGTATTGTCCTCTTGTCTATTCTCAATAAAAAAGAAATTAAGAATTAAAAAAAAAAAAGTACTAGGATACATGCATTAGGATACATGCATTAGGATACATGCATTAGGATACATGCATTAGGATACATGCATTAGGATACATGCATTAGGATACATGCATTAGGATACATGCATTAGGATAGCGAATGTAAAATATGATAAAGATGAATTACATGTTACTCAAATTCACACCATTCAAAGTGCTTTACAGGGGCAAGATTAAAATACACAATACAGATTATCTGTGGAGGGAAAGGAACTGACTGTGTTGTGTTGGTTTCTCCCTGATTCTTGCACTTTGCTCTTTAGTGCCCAGACCTGCGTACATGTTGTGATGTCTGCGTCCGTCACTGTTTTGTACTGTTATGTGCTGTCGCCTCTCCTCGCTGTGAACCAATTTGCCCTCTTCGGACACTCATAAAAATCTTGAATCTTGAACATTAGAAAAGCGAATGAATAGAAATACAACATTTAAAAGGGGAAGGTACTCACCAAGAGAGAGGGCTGCGGCCATAAGCATCATTACATTGAGGGTCTTCATCCTGTCAGTCAGACGCTCAGCCACAGAGTTGCTCTCACTCTAACAGCAGACTGTCTTTATACATCACATATGGATCTCTGGCCCGGCCCATTCTACGGTTTAACACCTACGCAGTTTCTGTAACTCTAACTCTAACCAACCGTTTTTTAGGAGTGTCTCTAACGTCTTTTGGCTCTGTAAGCCAGGTGTCACGCTCTTCAACATTGTTATTGTTATTTTGGCAATAGATTAATAACTTAATAACCGCCTACACAGCGGAGGCCGGCTGCATACCGCTTAGTAGGCGTGGGAAATATCTCCATAGCAGAAATCAACCGTTTAGTTCAGGTGTGTGTGTGAATACCTAGGGGGCAAAACCCCTTTTTTCTTAAAAACAGACATGGAGCGTTGTAAAAGGTTGTTCACCAGAAATGATCTCCAGGACCTTCCAGGATCCCAACCTGGGTGGACAACCTGGTCAACAAGCTGCTGGAAAGCTACAGGGGGCCGACATAGAGCAAATCAGAACCACTATTAAAAGCGAATGGGGGTGAATGGGGATGGGCTAAGAGGGAATTTTTTAAACTTATAGATATCATTATGAAACTTTGCAAGTTGATTACTGACATTAAAACAACAACTTTTTGTATTACAGTATTTTCTATTTTTATTTTTTTTAAGAAAACCAAGTCAATTTGTTTTTAAATTAAAAAAAACAAAACAAGTGTCCAACTGCCTGAAGCCTTTCCTAATCACAGTTCAAATTTGATCAATAACCCATAGAAAATGAATTTTTTACACTGTTTTTTCCAAGGGAATGTCTAGCCGTTTCCTAAAATAGCAGCTGGAGACTCCAAAAGGACACTTTTGGTCCATGGCACATGAAATGTAACTGTGTAAAAAATGTATTTTCTATGGGTTACCACACCTGAATTTGCATAGAGCCAGGTGTCACTCTCTTCAACATTGTTATTGTTTTTTGGCAATAGATTAATAACTTAACCGCCTACACAGCGGAGTCCGGCTGCATACCGCTTAGTAGGCATGGGAAATATCTGCTGTGAAGAGGACAGACAGACAGACAGACAGACAGACAGACAGACAGACAGACAGACAGACAGACATGCAGATAGAGAGGGGAATGACATGCAGAGAACGACCCGGGCTGGATTCTAACTAGGGGTGTAACAATACACGTATTTGTACCGTACCGTGACGGCACAGGCACGTATTTGGTGTCACAGAGGTGGACCGCGGTCCGTTCGTGGCGTAGCCTACATAGCGTTAATATATGGCGAATGTACAGGATTGTTTTGCGTTGTGGAACTTAAACTTGTCGTCGGAGTTCCCCCCGGACCATTTAGCCTCCGGCTCGCTCGCATGTGCGCAGTAGCAGCCAGCGATTTAGAGTCTGTTATCTCTTTCTTTATATGTCCATGGTTATCTCAGGCCCCCAGGATGCTGCCTTCTCCGAGCAGCCAGCATGGACATGTGGCCAACCCATTGATATTGCATGATTGGGGGAGGAGCTTATTTTCATGCGGCCCGTAGGCAGATGTCCCTGTCCACACAGTACAAGCGGCGAACAAGATTGTGTCTCTGCACATTTTTTCTGGATATCAATCACAGGCTCATACTTATCTTTAGACCATATACTATTAAAACTGAAGTTTTCTCATTTCAAAACGCCACTTCAAGCGTTTTATTAGCCCAGCGGCTTTTAACGGCTTTCAGTTTGTTTTCGCCAGGCTAGATGCTACAGAACGAGCATGATTCTACTCCCGCCTCCAGTCCGCTACGCTTGCCGCCCTCTTTCTTGATAGGTCCATAGTGCAGCTACGTCCATGCTACGTCATGCTTCCGGGCCGCATGGAATTTCCGGATTATACTTCCTTGTTGCGTCTCTGCGCCAATGAGCAGCTTTCATAGGAATGAATGGGCGCCATGTTTCAATCCGGTGTCCATTTCTTTATATGTCCATGGTTTATCTCCTTATCTCCATGGTGAGCACAGCATGAGGGTGCAGTGTTGCTAACTTAGCAACTTTTCAGAGCCCTCTGGCGACTTTTTTTCCAAAAAGCGACTAGAGACAAATCTAGCTACTTTTTCTGGTGTTATTGGTGAGTTTTGGAGACTCTGTTGCTAAAGCATGAATCGCGCTTTACTTCTAAACGAGCAGCGGCTGGCTCCCGAGGCTCCTGCCCCCTCCCAGAGCACTGACAGGCGGCCGAGTCCTCACGCAGCAGTCCCTCCCAGCTGCGGTCAGAGCAGGAGATACACACCTCTCCGCTCAAGTGTTCCGTTTGCATCACTATTAGCAGTTGTAGTAGGCTACCCCTCTTCTACAGTCTATGAGTAGTGCAAATAAAGATGTTATACAGTGCTATCGAACAGAGAGCGAACTGCATGGCGACAGACAACAGGAAACCGGAGCTTGCAGGCGTCCCCCTGTCATTCAAATCTTGAAGGGATAACTTCGGATTCCAGTAGAATTATGAAAACAGTGATAAACGTGTGGAACAATGTCGGCACACAGGTTATTGTTTCACCGCGATCGCCTATAGGAGCCAACCATGGACATATAAAGGGAGCCAACACGTTGAACATGCATACGCATTGGAAAAGGCACCATCCAGGTCTTACTATCGTTACTGTGAAGAAACATCGAGCTGTGCAAACACAGACAGTGGTTGCGTTCCGAATCGCATACTTTCTACTATATAGTATGTAGAAAAAAGATTTAGGATGTCCCGATTCTTGTGGCCAGATTTAGGATGGTTAGAAGTACCCGGATGTCCTACTTCATGCGGCCAAGATTGTTAGTGTTGAAAACTGCATCCTATTTGGGCGATTCTGACCCACAATCCAGTGCGCACGTGAAGTGACGTAACATCGACGAAGCCTCCATATGAAAACAAACGGGGATGTCCATGGATGCGACGGATATAAAAGCAAGAGGCAAGATCAAGGCGCAATGTTATGATGAAATAAGAGAGTAAAGTATGTCCCAATAGTATGCCTACTGCATCCTAACTAGATTCTTTTTATCGTCGGATGTAGTATGTAGAATAGAGAGAGGAAAGAGGAGGAGATTCGGAACGCAACCAGTATTTTCTTTTTTATACTGAAAATACATAAGCTGTCATTTAATTAATGCTGCAGTTGCACTTTTATTTGATAATTGTTATATTTATAAGAGCACTTAAGACAGTGGCGCAAAGAGTGGGTATGCACATAGGGGCGCCGCACTAGAGGGGCGCCAAAGCGATCGGGGGAAAATTATTTGGAGTCGGCATTTTCCTGTATTTAACAGCGTTTGTGTAAATGATATGATCAATAACAGAAGCACGTCACTGATAAGGCGCCCCCCCCCCGCTCCTTCGCCTCCTCCCCCCCACACTATAGGCGCTCCAGTGTGCGCCCCCTCGAGCACGCGCTGGAGCGCGAGAGCTTTCATTTGAATCGTGTTGTCATCTGATGACAGGGATCTAAAGTTGGAGAGGCAGAAAAGAAAGCTCTCGGGGGCACAAATCCGAAAACGGGAAGATTGATAAGGAGAAAGATTGCGTGTTATATGGCCGATTGTATTGATTAATGCACACTGATTATCGGCCGCGACTCACGGATTGTCACTGCAGAGCTACGTATCACCTCAAGTTTTTGACTATATCTGTTTTCACAGTTTTTGAATGGTAGTGTAGTGATTATAGCAGGTCAGCGCCCAAACAACACACTCACCTGTTTCACACTATTATCATATGTTGCACCATTCCAGCGCACGACTGAGTTGTGTGTGTGTGTGTGTGTGTGAGAGAGAGAGAGAGAGGCAATGTGCCAGACTCACAATTTCAGTTGATTGAAATGTATTAATCACTAAACATGAAAAGACTGAGGTTAAGTTTGTCACCAAATTCCCTTACAATAAACTATTATATACTCTCTCTCTCTCTCTCTCTCTCTCTCTCTCTCTCTCTCTCTCTCTCTCTCTCTCTCTCTATCTCTCTCTCTCTCCTGTAATACTGTATGTGTAACTTACACACTATTCAAACCGATCCTGTATTGTAATGCTTTGGGGGATTCTGAATTGTGATGCTTTGTGGTGCCCCCCCCCCCCTCAGCCTTGTACATCATACTTAGCATTGCACAACATACTTCAAACACTATGTACATACGCCCTGCAGCTCACCCGCACAAAACATTTCCTCAGAAACATTTGTTTTGTCGTTACACTCATAGCTCCAAAGAAAAACCTATTGTTCTAGTTGGGCTTACCTGGGAATCTTATGTGAAGGTCCTGATCAGACAGGAGATAAGATTCCCAGGTAGTGGAGACTAGAACAGCAGGTTTTACTTTGGAGCTATGAGTGTAACGACAAAAAAAAAAATTCTGAGGAAATGTTTTGTGCGGGTGAACTGCAGGGCTTATGTACATAGTGTTTGAAGTATGTTGTGCAATGCTAAGTATGATGTACAAGGCTAAGGGGGGGGCACCACAAAGCATCACAATTCAGAATCCCCCAAAGCATTACAATTCAGGATCGGTTTGAATAGTGTGTAAGTTACACATACAGTATTACAGGAGAGAGAGAGAGAGAGAGAGAGAGAGAGAGAGAGAGAGAGAGAGAGAGAGAGAGAGAGAGAGAGAGAGAGAGAGAGAGAGAGAGAGAGAGAGAGAGAGAGAGAGAGAGAGAGAGAGAGAGAGAGAGAGAGAGAGAGAGAGAGAGAGAGAGAGAGAGAGGGAGAGGGAGAGGGAGGGAGAGGGAGAGGGGAGAGAGAGAGAGAGAGAGAGAGATTATATAATAGTTTATTGTAAGGGAATTTGGTGCGATAGATTGGTGGCTCTAACTTTTTTGTCTTATTTATTGCCTTTTCTCTCTCATTCACTTGAAAAAACAGTGTTATCAACAAGCTGTTTTTTTTCCAATTTAACCGTTTGTCTGAGCAGTTTTTTTTATGTTTTTCTTAGTGAATACCTAGAGAGAGAGAGAGAGAGAGAGAGAGAGAGAGAGAGACCTTCACACGTTGTATGGGTAGAGTCCAGAAGGTTGGCTGACTGACTTGTTTGGCTCATTTTACTGTTCATTTGAACTGAAATAAAGGTTTTCTTTGTCTTTAAGGGGCACTTTACACTGTGAAAACGTGACAGTTTTCCAGTTTTTGGTTTAAAAAAAAACCCCGTTCAGACACAATTTATCTGACATCTTCACCCATACACATGTTTTCAGAGGAAACGGGTCGAAATCGCTGTAGAAGCAGTGTAGCAGCCATGCCAAGCCAATAGTCAGCTGTGACACAGCCTAGGAGATAGCTCTTCCAGTACAATTTGATGCATAAAACCTTACTGTAACCGAAAATGAATGCCACTAACGTTCATAAAGCGGTTGGTGTAAGCTTGGGGTTACAAGTATTGTAAATG
>CM049398.1:1712500-1715000 GCA_026929865.2 Hyperoplus lanceolatus
GAGACCACTCCAAATGTTTTAAGGACACTCACTCACTCACTCACTCACTCACTCACTCACTCACTCACTCACTCACTCACTCACTCACTCACTCACTCACTCACTCACTCACTCACTCACTCACACTCTCTCTCTCTCTCTCTCTCTCTCTCTCTCTCTCCCTCCCTCCCTCCCTCCCTCTCTCCCTCCATATAAACAAATCAGTCTCAGCCCGGTAATCATTGACTCTTTATTGCATATTCAATATATATATTGTCATTAAAGAGCATTTTCCATGAAGTAATGTAGAGGTGAAGATTGAAGAACAATCCAGACTGGTCTTTTCATTTTTTCCCGAGCTGTATATCGCACATCCATATATCTAACCAATCATCCATTACAGACAGACAGACAGACAGACAGACACACACAGACAGATAGACACACACACACACACACACACACACACAGACAGACAGACAGACAGTCTGAATGTTTTCCCTCTATCTATCTTTATACAAATAAAATTAGAAAATTAAGAAAAAATCAGACGACCTTTTTCTTAATTTTTAATTGTATTTGTATATATTGATTAAATGGTTTTTTGGATTTTTGAAATTCATTTAATTTGATTTTTAAACATTTAAACCTGCAGTGTGTAGAATTTTAGGTTTTATTTCCTAGCAGATTTTGTAGAAAATAATTATAATATCCATAAGTAGGGGAAGGTGGGGTGATTTGTGCATTTTGGAAGTTGCAAAACCCCTTGTTTCTAGAAAACCGTGGAAGAAATTGGAAATGTGACCACATATTTAAGAAGAGCCATCCATTTGACTCATCCTGTAAAGAAGGGAGACACAAGGAATAAGATATAAGCACATTTAAGCTCAAAAAACTGTGTTTTGCCTTTCAAAGTAAAATTTCCATGATCAAGGTTTTTTGATTATTGTGTCTGAACAATTATAGACACGTTTGAAAACATTTGACACATGTTTTAGTGCTTTGGTATGCTACACTTTGAGTCTATATAGTTAGCACAATGTCAACCCTAAATTGCTGCATCATGCCTATTATCCAAAATTCTGGGGATGGGGTGATTTGTGCGCAAGGGCCTGGGTGAGTTATAAGTAAGTAAGTAAGTAAAATGTATTTATAAAAGCACATTTATGACAGTTTGCACTTTCCAAAGTGCTGTACATAGTGCATTCAGTAGGTAAACAATGAAGGTAAAATAACAATAACCAAAATAAAAGACGTAAAGCCCATACATCCACATAAACACAGATAGTAGTGCAGAGGTAAGTAAGTAGTGCAGAGGTTAATGGGGAGGAAACACCAGGGTGTACATATGGGTTTTGAGCCTTAATTTAAAGGCAGAAATGTAGGGGGAATCACATTTGTCAGGTGGCAGTTGGTTCCACAAGCACGGAGCAACTAGTGCAAAGTACATTTCTGAGAGTTGTGCCAGTGGCATGGCTGTATACGCTGGTCACCAAAGAAAGTGATAGTCTACAGTAGCTCAGGAGAGAGTGACATCTCAATTCCACTTAACGACACCACTGATGAGAGTTCAGATGGCCAGAAAGATGATGATGGTGACTTTGTCATTGTGACACAATGACGCACAAATCACCCCACTACGTGGGGTGATTTGTGCGACAAGACAACTTTTTTTCCGAAAGCTATATTTCTTAAACAGTTTATTCCAGATCCAAAGTTTTTATTGCCAGGGATGCACAACATCCTGAAATATATGTACATATTTGAGTTGGAGACATAACTGTCAAGGCCTCACTTTAAAATCACTTTGAGTAAAAAGTTGCACAAATCACCCCACCTTCCCCTACATTTAATTTAGTGCATAATAGCTGAATTTTTTTTTTTATTATTTATTTTTCCCTTAGAAAGGGTCTCATATATGTCCATATTTCTGCATATTTTGGACCAAGGCCTAGTGCCGCCATCTTGAAAGTGTCATAGTTGGAATGTCATCAGGTGCATTGTTTAAAATGTAGAATTGTTCTTGTCCTTGAAGGCCACTGTAGCTTCTGTTATTATTCTAAAGGGGTGGGGTTACCCAGGGAGCGTTGCATTCTAGAACTTTGTAGAACTTTCTTGACGATGTCATATTACACACTGCACCTTTAATCAACCAATCCCCAGGTTGAATTCCCACTCCAGGAGAGCAGTGTGTTAGAATGTCCTCACGTAAAGGAGGCCGGCAAGATGGCCGACGATGGGAAAGTCACTGTCTCATGGCTTCACGTCACGCCAGAGAAATTGGTAAGTAGAATTTAAGATCTTTCAGTGTGTGTTAATTCTAGCGCCCCCCTTTGGACTAAAAGCGGTAGTGTTTTCACCACGCCAGCTGTTGTTCCTGGGTGAACGTATACCCATGACAAAGGCATTAAGAAAAAACTATATAAAAATAGCATTCTTTGCACTGATGGTCTCGTTTGCTGTTACATGTAATTTATGATCATCAGAGGAGAAATGAGACTGTTTCAGAGATATTTAAAAG
>CM049398.1:1730000-1732500 GCA_026929865.2 Hyperoplus lanceolatus
ATGATTCAGATGTACGTTTCATTTATTTATTTCTGTCAAAAAGACCTTTTTTTTTTGTTTAATTATTATGATTTTTAAAGCTGCAGTGTGTAGAATTTTGGGTTTTATTTCCTAGCAGATTTTGTAGAAAGTAATTATAATATCCATAAGTACGTTTAATTTAGTGCATAATAGCTGAAAAAAATGTTTTGAATTATTATTTTTTCCCTTAGAAAGGGTCTCATATATGTCCATATTTCTGCATATTTTGGACCAAGGCCTAGTGCCGCCATCTTTAAAGTGTCATAGTTGGAATGTCATCAGGTGCATTGTTTAAAATTTAGAATTGTTCTTGTCCTTGAAGGCCACTGTAGCTTCTGTTATTATTCGAAAGGGTTGGGGTTACCCAGGGAGCGTTGCATTCTAGAACTTTGTAGAACTTTCTTGATGATGTCATATTACACACTGCACCTTTAAGACACAGCGAGTATTATGATGAACTGACCGAAGTGTGTGTTCAGAGTTTGTGTTTTTCCTGTTTTTTATCTGAACAACTTATTTCTGTAAGAACCCTAAATATGTTTTTGCAAATTTGCATCAAATTAAATATTAAGACTAATGTGACACATTGTTTTAGTCAGTCAATTTATTTAACATAACAATACAAACACATAATGGACATTTAAGTGCAAAAGTTTCAACCTTACCGGATCCTGAATATTTGGAACACAGAAATAAATTAATGTGTCATCCGTATAGAGTGAAATTTAGCATATCACGCACAGTAGTTTTTAACAGAACCACAGCTGTACCTGTAATAAATCCATTGATTGCAACTCTGTATTGTATATTTCTGTAGTGTGATTTTGGATAAAAGACCATTTTGACTTAGTTTTAAACAGTCAGCTTGCAATATTATTATGAATGGTCCAAAGTGTGTGTTCAGAGTTTGGGTTTACCTGTTATTTATCTTAACAACTTATTTCTCTAAGAAGTTTTAATTCTAGCGCCCCCCTTTGGACTAAAGCAGTAGTGTTTTTACCACGCCAGCTGTTGTTCCTGGGTGAGCGTATACCCATGACAAAGGCATTGAGAAAAACTATATAAAAATAGCATTCTTTGGAACTGATGGCCTCATTTGCTTGTTACATGATATATTGATTTTAAATAAATTACTTAACATGTTACACAGTGTTCCTTTAAACTTACTTGATTAGTACTTGAAAATGTTGTTATTACTCTGCATTCTGTATATTTTTTATGTAATTCATTTTGACTTTTATACATGTCAAAAATGACCGCGATACCAAGTTATATTTTCTTGTCCTACTGTATGCTTTTTGTTTCTTCATCTTTTTAGAAGGAATTATGTCGTTATGGGAGCACGTTGTCATAAAGTTTTCATTTTGCATTATATGTTAAGTATATTTTTTTAATAAATTCATTTTTCATTTAATCCTAAGTCATTATTATTCATTATTGTTTTTCATGTACATCTTCCATTTGCACAAATTACACACAAACATATAGTTAAGATCATAATGCACATAGCTCGGAAAATATACATGGTACAAACATCTCTATATTTCTACACCCTGCAACCACATCAGCACAGCATAGTAATGTGTAACCTAAATATAGTTTCACACACAAATCTTAAAGGTGCTCTGAGGAACTTTCAGTGTGTGTTCATTCTAGCGCCCCCCTTTGGACTAAAAGCGGTAGTGTTTTTACCACGCCAGCTGTTGTTCCTGGGTGAGCGTATACCCATGACAAAGGCATTAAGAAAAACTTATAAAAATAGCGTTCTTTGCACTGATGGTCTGGTTTTGCTGTTACATGTAATTTATGATCATCAGAGTAACAATGAGACTGTTTCAGAAATATTTAAAAAGTTCCTCGTAGCTACTTTAACTTAATTCCACTTAAAGGTGCAGTGTGTAATATGACATCATCAAGAAAGTTCTACAAAGTTCTAGAATGCAACGCTCCCTGGGTAACCCCACCCCTTTAGAATAATAACAGAAGCTACAGTGGCCTTCAAGGACAAGAACAATTCTAAATTTTAAACAATGCACCTGATGACATTCCAACTGTGACACTTTCAAGATGGCGGCACTAGGCCTTGGTCCAAAATATGCAGAAATATGGACATATGTGAGACCCTTTCTAAGCGGAAAAAAAATAATTAAAAAATAAATTTTCAGCTATTATGCACTAAATTAAATGTACTTATGGATATTATAATTACTTTCTACAAAATCTGCTAGGAAATAAAACCCAAAATTCTACACACTGCAGCTTTAATTCCACTTAATTGTGATAGTTTAAGCTTTGTAATGCGTCTAGCAGTTGATAAAATGTCGATGGATTCGGATGGTGTAGCTCTTGCATGTTTTGCATTTTCAAGTGTCGATTTTCATAGACATAAGGATGGGTCCAGTGGCTGCCTCGAAGGTAAGTCGTATCCATTAACCAGTTTGGTTAGCCGCACACGATTACCGCTCTGACGTCAAGCGTG
>CM049398.1:1760000-1765000 GCA_026929865.2 Hyperoplus lanceolatus
TCTGTCTGGCATGTTGCCATGTTGTAATTGACAAATAGGGCCACTTTCACTTTTATGTCAATCTTATGAGTTAATTCATCCACAGATACATTCATGGCAAAGTGGGTAGGGAGGTCGCCTCTGGAGTGCAGGGTCGGAGGTTCGATCCCCCGTCTCCCCGCCACATGTCCAAGTGTCCCTGGGCAAAGAGACACTGAACCCTAAATGTCTCCTGAGAGTTAGCTTGCACCCTGCGTGGTTGCTGCTGCTGCTATCGGTGTATGAATGTGTGTGTGAATGGGTGAATGTGTGTGTGATTGGGTGAATGTGTACAAAACAATGTAAAGCGCTTTGAGTCTGTGAAAAACCAGGGGAAATGCGCTATATAAGTGGAGAACATTTACCATTTCTAGGAAGGTTATAAAATAAAGGGACGACTCAGACATGTCTTTGAATCAGATTTTTTTTCTGTTAGTCGGCAGTTTTCTTATTACAATCTGTACACAATCATATACAAAACATTACAGCACAAAACACTCTGTTATAACAAACCCTTAACAACAATGTTAACATGTATAGATGTTCTCTGTTGCTTCCAACTTCGAGCTATTTCTAAATCTGTAAAAGGTTCAAGTCACCGATGCATTTACGGCACCGAAATGTTTCACCAAATTCCATTTAAAGACAGAAATGTTCATGGATATGTAACCGCTCTTTATACAGCTCTGGAAAAAATGAAGAGACCAGTCTGGATTTTTCTTAAATCTTCATGTTGGGGCGCTCCGGTGGTGTAGTGGATAGAGCGTGTACCATATCGGCTCTGGCCTTCGTTGCAGTGGTCGTCGGTTCAAATCTGACCCGTGGACCTTTACTGCAGGTCATCCTCTCTCTCTCTCTCTCTCTCTCTCTCTCTCTCTCTCTCTCTCTCTCTGTCTCCCCATTTCAACTCTGTACTGTCTAATAAAGCTTGAAAATGTGTTTTTTGTTCCAGGGCAATTATCATTTCATGGCATTGAATAAATCAGTGATATTTTTATGTGGCAGTTTCACAAACAATCCAAGTAAAAACCATATGAACAACATGTTAGGCAGTGGTAAGCAGTACTCTTAATATTTCATGTCAAACGTATTGTAAATTGTCACTCAACTTTGCTAAATAAAAAGTGCAAAGTTTGGCTATAGATGTAAACTGTAAAACAAGCTGATTAGTTTCATGGTACCAATGAAAACTCCGACATATGAACAATATTTTAGGCAGTTTTGTTAAAATTACACTTCTTGTAGCGAGATGACTTTAAGTTTAACATTGTGGGTCTAAATGTAAACTGTGAAACAAGATTGTTAGTGTCATGGCAGCACAGTTTTTCAAGAAATAATTTTGCATTTTTTTTCACTGAATTCTAAACTTCAGCATTGTTTGACAAAATGCAAGACAACATGAAAAGAGATTGATGAACATGTGATTTAAGAAAAACAAATAGCAGGTTATCAGTTTATACGTCAGTAATAGGCAGTTATCATGGTTATGATCACATCAAAGTCTTCAAAAAACTGTTTATTAATGGGCCTACAGTTTTGCCCAATAGTCTTTTCCAGAAATATCCACACATCCAGAAATAGGGTCTGTCTGTGTCTGTCTGTCTGTGTGTCTGTCTGTCTGTTTGTCTGTCGGTGTGTCTGTATCTGTGCGTGTGTGTGTCGGTCTGAGTGTGAGTGTGAGTGTGTGTGATTCTGTGTGTGTGTTCGCAAGTGCGTTCCTCTGTGTGTCTGTGTGTGTGTGTGGGACCTGTTACCAAGAAATACTCCAGTTTTTGTGTCTCTTGGTTGGCCCTGGACAATTTCTGCATTTTTTTCTCAGCAGTAGAATCAACAACTGAAACATTTCTTGGGCTCTTCTTGGGGATTTTTCTGAGCTCCTGCACCAGTGTCAGGGAGAGTGGGAGGGGGGGGACACACACCAGTTAGTAAACGCTGCCATACTGAGAAATACAGAGAGAGTTTTGTGGAGCTGATCGGCTTTCAGATTTGTCCTTGTGGGACGCGTAACTTTCGGTTCAAGTAGTTTGTGCAAAGGCCTACTTCATCGGTTTGAATATGAAGGTGTATTGAATTCTGAGATCCTATGTAGTATAAATGTGTGAAAAAAATTAAAATCGGTTCATCCTAGCCTGAGAAAAGGCAGAAACCCTATATTTAACCCTATATTTCTCTTTCTCGTGACATCACAGAAAGAGAAATATAGGGTTAAAAAAACTTACTTTGTAAATATTACCGTGATGTCTTTTACTGTGACATCACAGTAATATTTACACGAGAAAGAGAAATATAGGGTTAAAAAAAACACTCTTTCTGCCTTTTCTCAGGCTAGGATGAACCGATTTTAATTTTTTTTGCACATTTATACTACATAGGATCTCAGAATTCAATACACCTTCATATTCAAACCGGTGAAGTAGGCCTTTAAGCATTCTAGATATCTGTCGGCAGAATGCAACACAGTTCACATAGTTTCGAACAGTTCACACACAGGGGATCAAAACTCACAAGTTATATGTCCAAAAACTGTTGATAAGTGTAGAATCAGGGCAATAATAGGGCCGGCTGTGGTGAAGTGTGTAGGGCGGTCGTCCACTGGGTTACTGTCTGTCTGTCTGTCTATCTATCTGTCTGTCTATCTGGGGCGTCTGTGGTGAAGTGTGTAGGGCGGTCGTCCACTGGGTTACTGTCTGTCTGTCTGTCTGTCTGTCTGTCTGTCTGTCTGTCTATCTATCTGTCTGTCTGTCTATCTGGGGCGTCTGTGGTGAAGTGTGTAGGGCGGTCGTCCACTGGGTTACAGGGTCGCTGGTTCGATCCCCCGTCTCCCCGCCATATGTCCAAGTGTCCCTGGGCAAAGAGACACTGAACCCTAAATGTCTCCCGATGGTTTCAGACAGCGCTTTGCATGGCAGCTACTGCCATCGGTGTATGAGTGTGTGTGTGTGTGTGAATGGGTGAATGTGGTAAGAAATGTGAAGCGCTTTGGGGCTGAGTAAATCGGCTAAAAAGCGCTATATAAGTCAAGTCCATTTACCATTTAATAACAATCTTGCAGTCTGACCTAGAGGCTTTAAGGTCCTTGGCTAGGCACCCATGTAAAGTTCCACCTCCCCTCAACATCCTTCCTGATGAAAGCTTGTCCCTGAGGATAGCTGTGCGTCTTCACCTTACTGGATGGACTCAGGCACATACTGAAAGCCAAGTCTGTCCGACTGGGGGGCGTATTTGGTTTAGGAGAATGCTTAGACCCCGCTAAAGGACTTGTAAGCCCGCCGTAGACTTGTTTACATGAGCTATTCACGTCCGGACTCGAAGATGACGGATTTGTTTGAACCGGGGTGTAAAACTGAGTCAAACCAGGACTCGGAGATGAGATAATCGGGGAGATATTGCCAATTTTTTCTGGAGGACTGTATCGGATTGTGTCTTGCGAGGGGGTCCAGTAAATCGGACGTTTTGATGTGTTTCCGTCCAAATTTTGGGCTTGATTCTTTGCTCCGTTTGGCGTTGAAGACGTGAATGGCTGTTCTTCTGTTAAAGGCAGATTCGGATATTTGAAGGCAGGTAAAGTGCTGAAAGTCCTGATCACATTTTCGGGAGATTCGTATTGTCTGGACAGTCCAGAGGCAGTGAAATCAAATCGTTGGACTTGGGGTGTTTTCGCAGAATTAATTCCGAGTTTTTCTTGATCAGCACCGCACCCAAAACCATCTTGATTTGTAGATATGTGAATAGCAGATGGTGTAGAATTGTTGATTTCAGCGCTAACACCATTGAAGTACCCACATGTAAAGTCAGCTAGATTCGTCGATATTTGCTCACAAGAACTTATAGAATTGGACGTATTTGAGGACCCAAAGGACGAGTTGAGAGAGTATTCAGAATCGTAAACTAAACTGCTGAGGCTGTATGCAGACGATGAGGCAGTGTCATCTGTGGATGTATCGATAGTGTCTCGATCTTTGAGCCCCAGAGTTTGCAGAACCCACAGGTCCAGATTTGGTTCACGGGAGGCAGAAGGAGATGTCTCAGATGTTTGAGATTGTTCAGATGTTTCGTTGGACACAGAGGTGAATTCGGCGGTCAGGTTTCTACAGACTCTCTTGGTGATGTGGTGATGGAAAGGAGAATCGTCAACGTACATCAGATTTCTCTTCAGTTTCATCCTGCCGTCAGTGGTGAGTTTCTGTGAGACAAGAACAAAGAAAGGGTAAGGTTAGAGTCGCTACGAGGAACTTTTAAATATTTCTGAAACGGTCAAATTTTTTATTCGGAGGATCATAAATTACATGGAACAGCAAACGAGACCATCAGTGCAAAGAATGCTATTTCTATATGGTTTTTCTTAATGCCTTTGTCATGGGTATACGTTCACCCAGGAACAACAGCTGGCGTGGTAAAAACACTACTGCTTTTAGTCCAAAGGGGGGCGCTAGAATGAACACACACTGAATGTTCCTCGGAGCTCCTTAAACAACTTTTGGGTTTCCTTTCCTGGGAAGAATGTTAAGGCTTACTTGTTTATGTTTTTTGAACGGTGTTGCCCAAAAAAACCAAAAAAAAGGCAAATTGCTGACTTCATGTAGTTGAGACTTAAAGGAATACTTCACCCATACGGAACCAGCGTTCTATCATTATAAAATCACTATTATAATATAATGAAAGAGGTTTTTCTTCCCTCAGTCTTCCCTCAGTCTTCCCTTGGCCCAGCTGTCCTGTTAATCCTAACCCTTACTGTGATGTCACAAGAAGGAAACTGTAGGGTTAGACAGTGAGACCATAAAACACTTTTTCTGCCTTTTCTCAGGCTAGGATGATCCGATTTAATTTTTTTTTGCACATTTATACTACATAGGATCTCAGAGTTCAATACACCTTCATATTCCCACCGGTGAAGTAGGCCTTTAAGGTTCATTTTATAAATTAGCAAACACAATGTGGCCATTTGCTTGACTGATTAACCTGCGGGGTTTTGAGACATATTG